>JAODAL010014010.1:0-89003 GCA_025379985.1 Phyllomedusa bahiana
ATGGGGAAAAATGCAGCAGAACTTGTCATTCATTTACAATCCTGTTTATTCTGGGTTAAGGCCTTCAGTTAGTGGGCGCTGTGATCATTGCCTGACAACCCCAACATGTGTTAGTATACAGATATAGCTGCCGGTCACTGATCAGACCGCCCCCTGGACTCCTCATCCTAGAATAAGCAGGGATTGAAATAGATTATACATTTTACAAAATCATTTTCAACAAAACTTTCTATCAACCTATTGAGCTCCTCCTGCTGTAACCTGATCCTGGCAGATCTGATAACTTGTTCAATGTGACAGATGGTTTATGCTGCCCTACCTGAAAGCAGGATGTGATAGAGTAGAGAAGCTGAGCTCTATGATATATAGGGTTATATGACAGAGGAGAGAAGCTGAGCTCTATGATAAAATGGGGTTATATGATAGAAGAGAGAAGCTGACTCTGTGATATATAGGTTATATGATAGAGGAGAGAAGCTGAGCTCTGTGATATATAGGGTTATCTGATAGAGGGAGAAGGATAAGCTCTGTGATATATAGGTTATATAAATAGAGAAGAAGCTAAGCTCTGTGATATATATGATATATATGATAGAGGAGAGAGGCTGAGCTCTGTGATATATAGGGTTAAATGATAGAGGAGAGAAGCTGAGCTCTGTGATATATAGGGTTATATGATAGAGAAGAGAAGCTGAGCTCTGTGATATATAGGGTTAAAATGATAGAGGAGAGGAGCTGAGTTTGTGATATATAGGGTTATATGATAGGGGAGAGAAGCTGAGCTCTGTGATATATAGGGTTATATGATAGAGAAGAGAAGCTGAGCTCAGTGATATATAGGGTTATATGATAGAGGAGAGAAGCTGAGCTCTGTGATATATAGGGTTTATATGATAGAGGAGAGAAGCGGAGCTCTGGATATATAGGGTTATATGATAGAGGAAGAGAATCAGAGGCCTCTGTGATTATAGGATTATATGATATGAGGAGAGAAGCTGACTCTTGTGATATATAGGGTTATATGATAGAGGAAGAAGCTGAGCTCTGTAATATATAGGGTTGTATGATAAAGAAGAGGAGCTGAACTCTGTAATATATAGGGTTGTATGATAGAGGAGAGAAGCTGAGCTTTGAGATATATAGGGTATATATATCACAGAGCTCAGCTTCTCTCCTCTATCATATACCTCTATATCTAATAGAGCTCAGCTTCTCTCTCCCTATCATATAACCCTATATACATCAGAGCTCAGCTTCTCTCCCTCTATCATATAACCCTATATATCTCAGAGCTCAGCTCCTCTCCTCTTTCATATAACCCTATATATCACAGAGTTCAGCTCCTCTTCTTTATCATATAACCCTATATACATCAGAGCTCAGCTTCTCTCCTCCATCACCATCTCAGAGAATGCAATTCTTTGTGTCTGATGTAAAGATGACAGTTCTGTATTACAAGCTGTGTGGTAATGATGAGGCAGCAGGATTCGATTGCAGGCTGTAGATTAAATAGTGAGAGCTACAGTAATGGCCAAAAGTTTTGAGAATGACCCAAATCTTCTATTTTCCCCTGATCTGTTGCCCTCTGGTTTTTGTGTGTTTGTCAGATGTTTTTATCACATACAGAAATACAAGTGCAATCATATATTATGATTAACAAAAGCTTTTATTGACAGTTAGAATGAGTTAATGCAGCAAGTCAATATTTGCAGTGTTGACCCTTCTTCTTCAGGACCTCTGCAATTCTCCCTGGCATGCTCTCAATCAACTTCTGGACCAAATCCTGACTGATAGCAGTCCATTCTTGCACAATCAATGCTTGCTTTTTTGTCACAATTTGTTGGTTTTTGTTTGTCCACCCGTCTCTTGATGATTGACTACAAGTTTCTCAATGGGATTAAGATCGGGGGAATTTCCGGGCCATGGACCCAAAATCTCTGTTTTGTTCACTGAGCCATTTAGTTATCACCTTGCTTTATGGCAAGGTGCTCCATCATGCTGGAAAAGGCATTGTTGATCACCAAACTGCTCTTGGCGGTTGGGAAAAGTTGCTCTTGGAGGACATTCTGGTACCATTTCTTTATTCATGGATGTGTTTTAGGCAAGACGTTAGAGAGCCGATTCCCTTGGCTGAGAAGCAACCCCACACATGAAATGGTTTCTGGATGCTTTACAGTTGGCATGAGACAAACTGATGGTATCACTCACCTTGTCTTCTCCCGGACAAGTTGTTTTCCAGATGTTCCAAACATTCAAAAAAGGGGGATTCATCAGAGAAATGACTTTAAACCCCAGCCCTCAGCAGTCCACTCCCTGTACCTTTGGCAGAATATCAGTCTGTCCCTGATGTTTTTTTCTGGAGAGAAGTGGCTCTTTGCTGCCCTCCTTGACACCAGGCCTTGCTCCATGAGTTCCGCCTCACATGCGTGCAGATGCACTCACACCTGCCTGCTGCCATTCCTGAGCAAGCTCTGCACTGCTGGTAGCCCGATTCCAAAGCTGAAAACACTTTTAAGAGACGGTCCTGGCCATTTCTGGTCTTTCTTGGGCGCCCTGGAAACCTTTTTGGCAACAATGGAACCTCTCTTTCCCTTTTAATTCCTTGATGATGCGATAGATTTTGACTGAAGGTGCAATCTTTCTAGCTGCGTACTCTTCCCTGTTAGGCCAGTTTTGTGCAGGCAATGATGACTGCACGTGTTTTTTTTAGAGATAACCATGGTTAACAGAAGAGAAACAATGATGCCAACACCAGCCTCCTTTTAAAGTGTCCAGTGGTGTGATTCTTACTAATCATGACAGATTGATCTCCAGCCCTGTCCTCATCAATACCCACACCTTGTTAATGGGGGCAATCACTGAAACGAATGTTAGCTGGTCCTTTAAGGCAGGCCTGCAAAAGAAATTGAAATGTGTTTTGGGGAAAAAGTTCATTTTTCTAGGGAACTATTGACTTGCAATTAAGTGCTGTTTAGCTGATCACTCTTTATAACATTCTGGAGTATATGCAAATTGCCATTATAAAACCTTATTCAGTAGAATTTGTAAAAATTAACATTTGTATCTTTCTCAAAACTTTTGTCCATGAATGTATAACTCAAGATAAGTAGAGATGCCTTTGGAAAGTTACTTAAAGACAGACACCTGCAGATAAACTCTGGACTATTTTGTCAGGTTTGGGTGAAATAATAAGTTCTCTAGACCTTTATTTTGTGCCCTGCTAGTTATGAAAGTAGGTTTAGTCTTGCCGCCTAATACCTAGTTAAGCACTTTATGTAACGCTGAAACAGAATGTCTTATTTTTCAGATTTAAGCCGCTGCCTGGATCAAACTGGGCACAGAAAGTATGAAAGTATTGCAGAGGTTGTTTTTTCCTGCTCTTGGTTTAGGTAACACTTTGCTCCAGATTGTAAATTGTGGACTTTTAGCCATTTGGTGCTGAAATGCATTTGGCCAGTTTTGCTGTATGTTCTGCTGCTGAAGTCGGTGCTCTGGAGGGGAGTGTATGCAGCAGCTCAGGCTACAGTAGAGTCTTGGGGCTGAGCTAAAACCCATCGTGCTGAGAAGGACGTCATGGTGGTGCAGGCAGGAAGGACGTGTGGTCCAGGCCTTATGAAGGACGGTTTCGATAACTCTCCTAAGCACGTTTATAAGGGTGAAGTCTCACGCAGCAGGTACTGTTTGTGGTGGTCAGTAACACTGCTGTGGCCTGCAAGATCGTACAATCATATGGAGTTGCTGCAGTGAAGAACTACCTGCGTAGGAGAAAGCCTTCACACACACTATGTGCTTCTAGTCTGATCGTAATACAAGGCAGCGGTGCCCATCCCTACGCCAGCAGATGATATGAAGCTGTGCCCTCTTCATCTGGAGGAGGCACATAGAGTTGGTGTCCTCACTATGACAGTGTTTGGCTGCCTGCTGCCAGTGGATTAGCGGTTTGGAAGAAGTGCAAGTAGTCATGTCAGCTCCGACCTCAGTCTTGTTGTGTTAGGTCCACATCAGAGGTTCTGTTCCGAGCCTCCACCACAGGTGGAGCCAGATTCAGTACATGGGACACCATGACTACAATGGGGTGCGTTAGGTTTCTGTCATTTTAATGGAAAAAAATAGCTCTGCTTGCTGCACGGTTTTCTTTTTTTATCATATTTTTTTACTGAATCTGCGACAGAGGCTTCAAACAGGAGCTCCTTGTCCGTTGTTACCCAAACCTGCATGACTATCACACCCTCTGGGTCATCCAGCAATGTTTTCTTTTTCTGTATGTTAGGAAATCCGCCACTGCCTGGAACTGTTCAAAAAAGGAATAGTCATGTTCTTCATTAGAGTATGTTCACACGGCTTATTTTCACTCGTAATTGGGAGCGTATTGCGCTTATACGCAGCGATATGCGCGCCGCAATTATGGTAATTCATAGCTCTCATAGAGGAGTCTGGATTACGCATTGTCCCCCTCCCCCCCACCGCCCGTACAATACGCATGGGGGAAGAATTGACATGGAAATTGTTAGTGGCGAACACGTGCCGCGGACCATGCATGTCTATGGGGCCGCCGCCCGGTCACTCCCCCATCCCTCCCCCCGATCAGCTCATGTTTCCAAAACACCCAGCGTATTGTAGCCCCAATATGCCATGTGAACATACCCCTAGGGTATGTTCACACGGCAATAATTGCGGGACGTATTTCTCCCGCAATTACGCCGCGGGGGGCGGGGCTGCAGACCGCCGGCCCCGTAGACATGCATTATTCTCGGCGCGTATATGCCGTGAATAATTGACATGTCACACCTCTCTCCGCTTGCTGTATTGTGCGAGTGGAGAGAGGAGACTTAATCCATAGTTCTCTATGAGAACTGTGGATTACCGTAATGACTGGGACGTATCTCACCCCGTATTTAGCGCAGTACGGCGCGAAATACGGGGTGAAATACGTCCCATTTTAAGTCGTGTGAACATGGCCTTAGTCTTCTATCAGTGGCCTTCACATGATCACCAGCTTCAGTCATCTTGTCTGCATGTGCGGCGCCTGACAGCTGTGACCAGTCATTGGCTTAAGCATGGACAAACTAACTATGTTTTTTTTGGGAGGACTTGAAGCCTACACAGCACTGGATTTTCAGCGGACTCCGTATTTAGAAATCGCCGAAAATCCGACTGTACCCAGTGCTGTGTGGACCGCAATGAAAAATCTGTGCTATAGTCTACACAGCGCGGATTTTTTTCAGCTGGTTTTAAAATCTGGTGGATTTTCAAACCGGTTGGATCTTCCGCAGGATTGCCGTCAGATACCCATATATTCAGTGTACAGGGCCGACAGCAAATTAAAAAGTGGACTGTGGTTTTAGTGCAAATCTGCGCCAACAACCACTGTCCAGAGATGTTAAAAGGCCGTTGGATTTTGGACAGCATTTTTAACATTGCTGTGTAGACAGAGCCCAATGTTCAGACAAGTTGAGTCCTCTGCAGGTTTTCCACAGTACATCCGCAAATAAAATCCTCACCAACGTGTGTGTATTTACCACCAGGCCTGTGGAGTCTGAGTCGGTGCCTATTTTGCAGGAGTCGGAGTCGTCATAAAAGGGACCGACTCCCAAAATATATAATAAGTTGGTCCAGTTAGTTCGATGCAGTGCAAAGAGCAAGATGGGTCTGGCCAGTGCTACTGCTCCCATATCTTCAGCCTCATCACATGAGGAGTGTAATTGATGACATGGAGCAGGCAAAGCGCTGCCCCAGGGGAAAAGATTCTGCTCCCATGGCAAACAAATTTCAGCAAAATTTTTCACCTGCTTTCAAAGAAGTAGAAGAGTTCAACCATTCATCAAAACTGGCTGTGGCTTAGACAATTTCTTTATACCCTGACATTGTTAGAGATGTTGCCCCTGTGGTCATCTCTTTGCCCCCAACTTAAGTTATTGTAGAGAGGACGTTCTCTAGCATGGAAATAATGAGATCAGATGTTAGGTCATGTATGCAAGATCTGATGGAAGCAATACTATTTCTCAGACAAATTCAGAGACTCCACAAATATTCCTGCAGTGATTTGCATATTTAAATTTTTTTGTGTTCTAATGTCATATCCAATAAATAGATTTTACACTGACAAGCAAAATGGTAACATTGTTTTGAACTTGTGACTTTCAGGCTCCATATCTCTCCATCCACTACAGCTTTGCACATGAGGCTACTGTAATTTTATATGCAGTCATCTTATCTATCTTACATAAATACATAAATTTGACTTGCAAGTATTTAGCATCTGCTTAGTTCTGCAGATTCTTTCCTGTAACTGCATTGTTACTGTTTTGCTCCTAAAAATCAAAGTGTTTATTTTTATTATTTTGTTAGTATTTGGGAAATCCACCTCTGTTTTTCAATACTGCCTGAATCCTTCTGGGCTCTGGATCAGATTCAAGCAGGTCTTGACCAAAATCCGATCCCATGTCTCTTCTACACATTCCCAATGTTGGTGCAGACTGGACTTGGATACAAATACAGCTTTTTCTTCAACTCCACGCACAAGTGTTCAAAAGATCAAAACATTGTTACCCTTTTGCTTGTCAGTGTCTGTTCTACCTAAATAGCTTGTTTATTGTATCATAAGGTGATAAACAGCCTGCTGGGACCATTTTACTACAGTAAAGTTATCACTTAAACATGCGGCGTGTATGAGGGAGTCGGAGGTTTGGGAAATTGAGGAGTCGGGGCTTTGGCTTGCCGACTCCGCAGCCCTAATTTACAGACTGTCAACCTTTCACAAATAGAAAATCCGTGCAGTAGTTCACATGGATTTTCTGCCAGCTGTTTTTTTTACACCGCCGGCGTAATGAAAAACTTAGAGCGTGTTCTTTCTGCCGCCCGGTTTTCAGGCAGAACATGAACATGTGAAGGTGGAGGGCTGAATCCTTAAACTGTGGACAAAAGCCGTCCCCCCTACATGACGAAAAAATGACAAAATACCGGTCAGAATATCCAACCAGTGTTTTGTCAGTGCTGTGTGAACGCGCCCTAACAGTCCAATGGCAGGAGATGATTTTTTTATTTTTTTTTTTTTTTTTAAGAAAAAAATCTCAAAACCCCTTTTTAAGACCTTTCAAACCTGAACCTTTTCCTTGATGAAGACGATTCTTATTTGTAGATTTAAAAAAAATAAAAAAGAAACCCTCCAGTAGTGGGAGGTGGCAGTGTGCTCCCGTGCCGGTTCAGTGCTGGACTTCTTTGCGCTTGCTTTTCACACTTTCCTTCATTTCTTTCCGTTTTTTCCTTGCTGGTCTCTACGCTCTCACTTCAGCCTTCGTTTTCTTGCTTTCACTACTTGCTATTTATATTTGTGGCCAGAAGTTTTTCCCTTTTTGCAGTCGTCACCGCTGGTTTTCCTGTCTGAGGCAGTTTTCCTTGCTGCGGACTTCCTTAAATGGCCGGCAACCTTCAATAGTACCAGCAAATATAAGGAACTTTGTCATCTATATTCTTAAAGAAGAATGCTTATTTCTCCACCTATTGGGCTCCTTTCGGCCCCCAACCCTCCTTCCACCCAAAACCACGTTCTTCTGAGAAGAAACAACTTGGGTAGTTCTTGAAAGTCAAAGCAGGGAGGGATGCGGCTGCCTGCTGCTCATAGAGTTCATGGAGGAGGGAGCTTGACTGCGGAGAGACACCTTGAAAGCTGATACCTCCCCTCTGTGCTGGATTCACAGCCTGCTCTGCTCTATAATGACCTGCTTCTGAGAATGCTTATGTGAAGTCTGTAAGCCAAAGGTCCGAAACAAACTCCTCATTTTCCCTAACTCCGACTCCCTCATACACGGCGCATGTTTAAGTGATACCTTTACTGTAGTAAAATGGTAACATTGGGCTTTTTCATTACCTTATGACATAATAATCAAGCTACTTATATAGAACAGACAATGACAAGCAAAACAGTAACAATGTTTTGATCTTTTCACTTTCAAGGGTCCATATCTCACCATCCACTACATCTTTGTACATGAGGCTACAGCATCATTTTATAGGCAATCCTCTTATCCATCTTATGCATAAATTTGACTTGCAAGCACTTAGCATCTGCTTAGTTCTGCAGATTCTTGTCATGTAAGTGCATTGTTACTGTTTTGCTCCTAAAATTCAAAATGTTAATTTTTATTATTTTATTAACCTTTTGCTAAATCCACCTTTTGGCTTTCACCTGAATCCTTCTGGGCTCTGGATCAGATTCAATCGTGTCTTGACCGAAATCTGATCCCAGGTCTCTTCTACATGTTCCCAATGTTGGTGCAGACTGGAGTTGGATACAAATACAGCTTTTTCTACAACTGTAGCCACAAGTGTTGGATTGGGTTGAGGTCTGGGGACTATGGAGGCCAATACAGCAACTCTGCTTCATTGTCATTGAACCATTTCTTCTCCAACCTTGACGTCTGCTTCAGGTCATTGTCTTGCTGGACACTGTCGTCCTTTTCATACCCATAGTACTCGAGTGACTCATCTTGTAGGACACTCACATAGAGCTCCGCATTGAGATCAGCATTTATCCTGGTAAAGTATCCAACATCTTTGGCTGTGAAATATCCTCAGGCTTCCTCCACCGAACTTGGCAGTTTCTTCAATTTCTCACTCCGTTCGCCCCTTTTCCCTTGATTCTTCCAAACCCATTTGCCCCCATCAGAGCCCGGTCTGTTGACTTCCATCTCATCGCTCCAAATCACCCGTTTCCAATCTTCCGCTTTTCATATGTTTTAGTAAACTCGAGGAAACGCTTCTTATGATATTGAAGTCAAGGCTTCTTTCCCTTTTTTCAGGTCATCATTCCAGACCTGTGTAATGCGAGTTGCCTGTTGCTTGCATGGACGTCTGTGATCTCACTATTATGAAGCCCATGAGCCGCCTCTACTGTCGGGTCTGTCACATTAGATCTGATAGACCTTGTGATGAGCCAAACTGTTGATATTTTGCCTGGACGTCCCCTCTTGGCTTCTGAATGGATGGACTTCATTCCATATTCTTCCAGCTGTCAGGGCCTCACATGATGCAGTTTGGGCAATTTTCTTGGCTCAGACGCTATCGATAAGCTGGATGATGTGTTTTCTCTTTTCTTGGGAAATCTTCATGGCTGCTCGAACCAGTTACCTTTCGCTTGTGATTCAGCCTAATAACACACTGAGCTATTAGGGAATGCGAGAACAGGTTGTAATTTGTAGTAACAAGAAAAAAAAGATTGTCCCACCACCAGGAGCAAAACGGTAACCATGCAGTTTCAAGACCAGAATCTGCAGAACGAAGCAGATGCTAAATAGTTGCAGGTCAAATTTATGAGCTAGCCAAGATGATTGTCTATAAAATGATGGGAGTCTCACGTTCAAAGCTGTAGTGGATGGTGAGATATGGAGCCTGAAAGTCAAAAGTTCAAAAGATTGTTGCCCTTTTGCTTGTCGGTGTAAAATATATTTATTGGATACAACTTTAGCACACAAAAAGCTTAAGAAAAATTGTAAATATGCAAAACACTGCAGTAAGTGGGGACAAAAACTGTTTTCAACAAAAACATCCTGAATAACATTTGTGGAGTCTGAGTTTGTTCTGAGAATTATAGATGACCTCACATCTGATCTCATTAGTTCCAGGCCAGAGAACAGCCTCTCTACATAACTTGGGGTGGGAGGGGCAAAGCGGTGACCACATGGGCAACATCTCTAACAATGTCAGGGAAAAAAGGAGTTGCCTCATGCACACTCAGATCTGATGAACAGTTGAACTCTTCTACTTTGAAATCAAGTGAAAAGTTTTGCTGAAGTCTGATCAATCTGTTTGCCCTGGGAGCAGAATCTTTTCCCCTGGGGCAGCGCTTTGCCTGCTCCACGTCATCAGTTACACTCCTCATGTGATGAGACTGAAGTTATGGGAGCAGGAGCACTGGCAAGACTCATTTCCTCCTGCTCTGGACACTGCATTGAACTAACTGGACCAATTTTTTTTAAAATATATTTTGGGAGTCGGTCCGTTTTATAACGACTGCACTAAAATGGGCACCGACTCCACAGCCCTGCTATAGAGATTATGGGTAAGTATCATGTACTGATCTCTGTATGGGGCACATCATCCCAGCAGCCAGCTTCCTCCAATTAGGTCTGGGACAACTAAAGAGATGGATCCTATAGAGGGGGAAACTGGTGGGTAATATAGCCCGGTTTCTGGCCATTACATAACATGTCTCATATAAACACAACGGCTCATACTGAAATACTACCTGAGAGTTGCCCCAGTCACATTGCACATGTTCTCCTGGCCGTACACTATTCGGGTATGTTCACACAGCTTATTTCGGCGCGCATCTTGCAGCGTACTGCGCTTAATACGCGGGGAAATGCGCCCCATAATTACGGTAATCCATAGCTCTCATAGAGAACTATGGATTACGCCTCCTCTCCCCTATCAGAAAATAAGATCATATTGTACGGGCGGGGAGATAAGTGACATGTCTATTATTTGCGGTGAATACATGGCGCGAGTAATGAATGTTAATGGGGCCGGCGGGGTACGCGCGTATTAGCGTGAGATCCCGAAAGACACGCTGTACTGTACGCCCCACAGTACAGTATGTGAACATTCCCTAACACAGCTCTGTTGGGTTTTGCCATGCAGCATGCGCTACGAGCTGGCCTCTGAGATCGGGGAGATGCCTACGTTTCCACACTTCTCCCCTTTCATTTCTACGGCAGGTTCAAACTTGGCGGAGTGGGCTCCGGTATATTCGGAACTCCTATAGACATGAATGGGGAGAGCTGTGCGGCCCTGCCCCAGTTCTCTAGGCCTGCTTATAGCGAGCTACAAGCCGGGCCCCACAGGATTTTTCTTTGTGGCAAAACCCCTTTAATGCTATAAAGTAATTCTCACTTGGGGATGGTACCATCCATTGTACAAAAACCTCTTCATTCACACAGTATGATCCTGTGCAGTCATCTGCATGTACAGCACTGTATAGAACGTGAATGAGCAACTTTTTTGGAAATCTGTATTTGTGGATTCTCGCACCGGTGGGGGAGGTTATAAAGGCTCAATCTTCTGTCGAAATGGGTAGTGACCTCCTCTCCTTGGACAATTGGAGCTGTCATGGTCCGTCTTAAAGGGGTTCCAGTATCCAAAACTTGCCTCCTATTGAAAGTGTATGGTACAAGGTAAAAATCTTCAATATATAGTAACTAAATATTTTCAGTAGTTTCCCACATAATCACTCACTAAATACAGGTACAAAAACTGATGTTTATAGCTTGTTGCCAAAGGATATGACCTGTAGTTCTGTTTCACCCTTCTGGTCAGACATGCTCAGTTCCAGCACTAGGAGGGTGATGAGTCTATGAAGCAGCAGGGGATGGACAGATGCATCTCAAAAAATTAGAATATCATTGAAAATTAAAGGGGTTCTCCAGGACTATTTTTATTTGTTATAGATCTCACACCTTGTAATTCATACTGTAATGAGTCTATACAATATATGGGTTTCTCTATTTGACTTCAATTATTGATATCAATTATCTTTTCAGTGATATTCTCATTTTTTGAGATGCGCTGGGAACTAATATGAGGGCTCAGCAGATGAGTAAGGGGTGTTCACACGAGGTAATTTCAGCGCGTATTTGCGGTCTAATATGGGCGAGATGCGCGGCGAAATTACGGTAATCCATAGCTCTCATAGAGAACTATGGATTACTCCTCCTCTCCCCGCTCACACAGTATGATCGTATTGTACGCGCGGGGAGATAAGCGACATGTCAATTACTTGCAGCGAATACACACCGCTAGTAATGAATGTCAACAGGGTCAGCGCGAGCTCCCGAAAGACACAATGTATTGCGCGCCGCAATACATTGTGTGAACCTAGTATAATATGAGATGTACATGAGGGTGGAGACCTGTCTCTTCAGCAGGTAGAGGAATACAGGGGAGAACATCTCTAGATATATTACATGATGGGAACTGTAGTCTGCTACCTATATGAGCTGCTGCAGCCATAGCCACTCTTGCTGCACTAAGGAGGGGAACATAAGGAGCAGCAGTGAGTCTAAATTTGTCCATTATACATGTTTTGCTGCTCTGTGTGTAATAACCCTTTCAGATTTTTTTTTTTTTTTTTCTGAACTCCAGAATTCCACCTTAAGGCTGTATCACAACGGCTTATTTCATAACTGTAATTATACAACGTGATTGATTTCCGATGTAAAATTTGTTCTTGAATATCCAGTTGAAAATCAGTTTGCAATATGTGTCACTAAGTTTTTGCACGTATTTGTAACTGATTTCCCGACGGAATTCACCATACAATCATTGTTAGGTGGTGAATCCGTCCGGAAAAGAATTGACATGTCCAATTGTTTTCCGTCGATTGCCGTCGTCAATCCGCGGCGGCAATCCGGAACGGAGTTTTGCGTCGTGTGAACGACGCGCCGTATTTTCTATTGAAATCAATAGAAAATAGGCTGTGACTTATTTCGGACGGATTTGCCGACGGATTTTTCCGTCGGCAAATCCGTCCGAAATAAGCCGTGTGACCGAGGCCTTAAAGTTGGAAGAATGTCTGAATATTTTGAAAAGGCTCCAAACGCAAAAAGGCTGGAACCTATGATAAACCGTGAACTTGATTTTGCTCTGGATAGTGTGATGCTTGTTTAGATTTTGTTCAGTGTGACCTCCGTTCCTCTTCGTTTCTGACACCAGCGTGGTTGATGTCTCTTCCATCCGAGGTTAATGTACACAGGACGGACACTCTGCAGATTTTCCACAGTGAATTTGTATGAGGAGGATCTGCACTTTATTAGAGTAGCAGAAATCGCATCCGTACGCTGTGCAAAAACCCACTGTAAATTTGTGCTCAAATTGTCCTGTGTTCGGGAGCTGACATATGTAACGCGTCAAATTTTCTTGCGGATACGCCATGGCTTTGTTGTGAATGTTCCTCATTGAATTCAATAGAAGTCCAGATCTGCACCATCCTCAGTAGAAGCTAGTTGCTGATTTGTCATGTCAGAGATTTATAGGGAGAAGGAAAAAACTATGTACTGTATACACATACAAATACACTACTCACAAAAAGTTAGAGATTTAGCTTTAGCTTGAAAATTCAGGATGGACATAGTTTCTTGAATTTTTTTTTTAAATGAGTCCACATCAGGGTGGTCTGCGTGCTAGGCAATCGCCAAGGGTACATGACCGGTACCGGACCTGATGCATAGCGCTCTCCTTGACATCTCCAGCATCATTTGCACAGGCATCATTTCTGCTTGGAGTAAATCGACTTTCAACACTGAGGACCACTGGTGCCTCGTCCAGTGTAGTTGCTCTGACCCATGATGCTTGTGCCTAATTGTGTGGTCAGGTCATCTTGCATGCAGACCACGTGGGTGGGCAGGGGGGTGGGGGGGGGAGGATTTAGTCAGCCACCAATTGTGCAGATTCTCCCACTTAAAAAGATGAGAGAGGCCTGTAATTGACATCATAGGTCGACCTCAACGATGAGAGACAAAATGAGAAAGCTTATCCCGAAAATCACATTGTCTGATTTGTGGAAAGGGCTGAGAAGCCCACAGCGCCCTCTGTTGGTTGTAACAAATCCTCAAATTGCTTTTGACCCACGAGTTTGGGAAAGCAAAAGGATTTTTTGAGCCAAGGCCAAGCCCAGTACCTTCACATCTACAGACAACCTGTTTCGGGATTTTTGTCCCTACTTCAGTGCAGAGTAAGAAAGATACATGGCTGGCTGTGTGGAGGCATCGGGTAGCTCAGGAAGGGAGATCTCTCCTTTCTCAAGACTCGGTGTGTCAAAGCAAATTGATGGTTTGATTACAATCGCAACAGAGGGCCGCTGTGGGCTTCTCAGCCCTTTCCTAAGCCTTGTGATATGCAGATGCATAAGTAGAGGGCGAACAGGCCAAACAAAAACTCTACACGCCGTTCGTTCAGTGCTCTCCTCAAGGAGAGATCTTCCCTTCCATTGTCTGATTTGGAAAGAATTTATTTGCAAATTATGGTGGAAAATAAGTATTTGGTCAATAACAAAAGTTCATCTCAATACTTTGTTATATATCCTTTGTTGGCAATGACAGAGGTCAACATTTTCTCAAGTCTGCACAAGGTTGGCACACACTGTTGCTGGTATCATGGCCCATTCCTCCATGCAGATCTCCTCTAGAGCAGTACTGTTTTGGGGCTGTTGCTGTGCAACACGCCCCCCCCCCCCCTCCAAAGGTTTTCTATGGGGTTGATATCTGGAGACTGGCTAGCCCACTCCAGGACCTTGAAATGCTTCATACGATGCCATTCCTTCGTTGCCCTGGCGGTGTGCTTGGGATCATTGTCCTGCTGAAAGATCCAGCCACATTTCATTTTCAATGCCCTTGCTGATGGAAGGAGGTTTGCACTCAAAATCTCATGATACATGGCCCCATTCATTCATTCATTCATTCATTCATTCATTCATTCATACACACGGATCAGTCGTCCTGGTCCTTTTGCAGAGAAACAGCTCCATGATGTTGCCGCCCCCCCCCCCCATGCTTCACAGTAGGTTTGGTGTTCTTTGGATGCAACTCCGCATTCTCTCTCCTCCAAACACGATGAGTTGTGTTTCTAACAAACAGTTCTACTTTAGTTTCATCTGATCATATTACATTCTCCCAATACTCTTCTGGATCATCCAAATGTTCTCTAGCAAACTTCAGACGGGCCCGGACATCTACTGGCTTAAGCAGGGGGACACGTCTGGCACTGCAGGATCTGAGTCCCTGGCGGTGTAGTGTGTTACTGATGGCAGCCTTTGTTCCGTTGATCCCAGCGCTCTGCAGGTCATTCACTAGGTCCCCCCTTGTGGTTCTGGGATTTTTGCTCACCGTCCTTGTGATCATTTTGACCCGACGGGGTGAGATCTTGCGTGGAGCCCCAGATGGAAGATTATCAGTGGTCTTGCATGTCTTCCATTTTCTAATTATTGCTCCCACAGTTGATTTCTTCACACCAAGCTGCTTGTCTATTGCAGATTCAGTCTTCCCAGCCTGGTACAGGGCTACAATTTTGTTTCTGGTGTCCTTTGACAGCTCTTTGGTCATCACCATAGTGGAGTTTGGAGTGTGACTGTTTGAGGTTGTGGACAGGTGTCTTTTATACTGATAATGTGTTCAAACAGGTGCCATTACTACAGGTAATGAGTGGGGAACAGAGGAGCCTCTTAAAGAAGAAGTTACAGGTCAG
Source organism: Phyllomedusa bahiana (assembly GCA_025379985.1). Lineage (NCBI taxonomy): Eukaryota > Metazoa > Chordata > Amphibia > Anura > Hylidae > Phyllomedusa > Phyllomedusa bahiana. The sequence continues at coordinate 15,235 of JAODAL010014010.1, forward strand.
AGAGCCAGAAATCTTGCTTGATGGTAGGTGACCAAATATTTATTTTCCACCATAATTTGCAAATAAATTATTTTCAAATCTGACAATGTGATTTTCGGGATTTGTTTTCTCATTTAGTCTCCCTCATCTTTTTAAATCGGAGAACTTGCACAATTGGTGGCTGACTAAATACTTTTTTCCCCCACTGTAAATAGTTACAAATGTTCTGGTGTGACACTTGATTGCCACTCGCCTTCCTTAATCATGCCTGGAGTTGTGGGGTATTAATCATCCAGTTCCGCAGGACATTGTTTGCAATGAAGGGATGTGATGTTGCCAAAGGACGTCCACTTCTTTTACCTTTCTGTGACTCTTACAATCTCTCTGTATCTCTGCTGCAACCTGCTGATGACACTCTGTGACACTCTAAAGTTCAGTGGCCACTTCCATCCGAGAGCATCCTGCTTGAAGTCTCGCAATGGCGAGGTACTGTTGATCAATTGTAAGGTGTTGGTTTCACAATATCAAAATGTGCACCGCATGATGGGGCAGACGGTTTAAATTCAATTTGATCCCCCTAAATTTATTGGGCGATTCAGGGATCAAACACCTGTTGTAAATTTTGCCATTAAGCTCCTTGTTAGAGATCAGCAAGTTGTGCAAAAAGTACTGAAACACTGAGCAGTTGGATATGTGCATTCTGAGGTTATGAAATGATCTTATTTGATTCATTTAAAAAAAAAATGTTCCATAAATTGTTTATCCCGAAATTCCAACCAAAAGCCAAATATCCCTAACTTTTTGTGAGTAGGTGTATATACACACATAAATAATGTTATTTATTATACTCTATAGTATATACACACATTTATTTATATAATATATATAAATATATATATATATATATATATATATATATATAATATATATATATATATATAATATATATATTTTTGTGTGTGTTTATGTATGTTATATTTTTCCATCTTGGATACAAACCTATCCTGTGCACAGATCAGCAGTATTCACGGTCTGCGGACAGTTGGCAGGATTGCACCTAAAGTTTAGGGATTTGTCTCTTTGTTTTGCAGTTATTAGTTTTATTGGTGAACAAGGGCCACACACATGAGATCCCATAGAGCTGTTATCAGTGTGATGCCAGATCACAGGGTACAAGCGTTTCAGCTCCAACAATAAAGATGGCTTTGTTGTGGGCATGTATCACGTTGGCATCTGAAGTATCCCCGGGTAATTTGCATCTAGAATTTGCGGTTAGCCATTCAACATATTTGGACACAATGGCCTCTCTTATGTAGCTGTCTCATTTGCCAAAGTGAATGGGATAATGGATCAGCAGTTTGGCAATCATCCTAAAATATTGAGCCTCTTTTTATATAACGCTCTTAAGATCTAATACTTTGTACAGCTTTGATGAAAGTTTACAATTCAGCTGCGCCATTCCCTTCCTTATGGGAACAGAAAAGGGACTGCCCTTGTTTGCAGTGCACTATGGCCACGGTATCGCATACCAAGCTGTAAATGTGTCATATCCATTCTTGGACCGGTGCCCAAGGCTATGGGTGGCTACAGATGACAGGACTGGAGTCAATGGGGAAGAAAGGAACAGAAATGCCACAGGTCGGGGCTGCTGCAGTCTCATGTCAGCGCTGTATTGCGTATTTGTGTTGCTGGCATGAAATACACAGTGGAGTCGCATTATTATGACCAGCACAGGTATGGCTGTCACGGGTATCTGGAGCCATGCTTTTTGCAGTGCATCCCACAGCTGCTGGAGGGTGCATGGGGGGAGGATCTATAGAGCCAACATTAGAAGCAAGGTGCTCCCACAGATCCTTGGTTGGGTTGAAGTCTGGGTAACTAATGGGCCAGGGTAATTCTGGCTTGTGCTCTTCCAACCAATGTCAGACATTTATAGCCGTGTGACCTTTTCTAATTCTATTGCTAGAATGGTCCATCCACCCTGGGGGAAAAACGATCAGCAGTATGGGTGCACATGATCTGTAAGGATGGATTCAGATTTGGTTAACAGCACCTTAGTGAGTGGCTCAGAGAATGCCACAAAAATCTTCTCTGGATCATAGTTCTGCCTCCTCCAGCTTGTCTTCTTCCAGCAGTGGTTGCAGGAGAAGACTTCTCTGTTTCTCGCCTGACACACCAATGTACATCCATCCTATAAAGCAAAGAACGTGACTCCTCCGAGAAGGAAACCCTTTGCCAATCATCTGAGATCAAATTTCTTGAATATGGATTTCTTTTCCACTGATGCAGTTTGGATAGCAGAGGTGCAGTGACATCCGTCGGCTTCAGAGCCCCAAACACAGTAGTGTTCACTGAACTGTTTTTAGTACCTTTTGTCCATGTTTACCTTCCTTCACTCTGACTATAAGGCTATGTTCACACGGCTTAAAATGGGACGTATTTCAGTCCGTAATTACGTGCCGGAGTGCGCAAATTACGGCTGGAATACGTCCCAGTCATTACGGTAATCCACAGTTCTCATAGAGAACTATGGATTAAGTCTCCTCTCCCTGCTCTGCGAATCTGCCGCGCGGGAAGATAAGTGACATGTGAATTACCAGCGGCATATACGCGCCACTGGTAATGATAGTCTATGGGCCGGCGAGGTGCTGGCCCCCCGCTCCCGCCCCCGTCCACACAGCGTAACTGCGCAATTAAGCCGTGTGAACATAGCCTAAGGGTTATGAGAACACTGCTAAGCCTACATTTTCATAATGTTCACTTTAAATTTGGGAATCTTGTTGTCCTGTTTAGGAGACTTGGGGGGGGGGAGGAGTTTTGGCCAATTTTCTGGCACACAAGAGTTGCTGCTTTAAAGGGAATCTGTACCATAGGTTATGCCCCCTTGCTGAGGACAGCACAAGCTAGTAACAGACATGCTGTTTCCAGTGCCGTGTCCCTTATTCTGTAAGATGCAGCAGTTTTAGAGCAATTATTGCTCAAATCTGGCAGTTTGCAGCCTGTTCTGCCAGAGAAAGCTCCAGCGTATTCATAAGCATGTGTTAGTCCCGCCCACCCATCATTTATTCACAGGTTTCTACCTATTCAATGTAAAAGGTTGAATCAACTGAGTGGGTGAGGCTATCCTAGAGTGGGCGGGTCTAACACCTGCTCATAAATAGGCTGGCAGTACAGGCTGAAAACTACAAGATTTAACGGGGTTTTCTCATCACTGGCTTTTGCAGACTTGAGCTGTTTCTGTCAGTTAAAGCTTCAAATCCAAGGCCGGTTCTCTCCTCCCAGTTGACGCGTCTCCTCTCACTCAAGACTGGTGACATCATCATTCTGTATGAGCAGTGAAAGCGAGAGGATGTTACAGCTCTGCAGACCTCCTGCAATGGTCATCATGTCTGCAGAGCGGTCAGCTCCCTCCCAGGCTGCACAAGCTCCTTGTATCCAGAACAAATGCATTGATGTAAGCAGTTATACATACAAGCTGAACTGATGAAAAAAAGTAATCAGGCAGGAGGTACAAGGGAACAGAGTGTATAAGGGTGTGTTATATGGGGGGAGAGTGAATCTAGTAGCGAGAGCCTCAAGAGTTATTGCCCAGATCCTTCACATAGAGCTGGGAGATGAGCATAGAGTAGCTTAGTCACACAGTACAGAAGGCGGTTTCACTTTAATTTTCCTCCGCTCAGAGGGAAGTAAGCGCAGAGTGCAGGCAGCCAATCGCAACACAGGGGGCATGTCCCAACAAGCTGAATGAAGTCAGTCAGCCAATCACAGGCAAGGGGGCGTGGCCCGACCTCATTCTGCAGTTTTAGGTGCAGAACACACAGATTAGCTTATCTGCTATACTAAATGATTTAGGTAATGCAAACCAATTGCAAAAGTGCTTATTTTTACTGTCCCAATCATTAGAGATATGATCTTTGTAGCGAGAAAACCCCTTTAAGCATTAAGTACTCAAACTCCTGCACCTTAAAGAATAAGGGGCACAGTGCTGGAAACGGCTTGTCTGTCACTAGCGTGTGCTGTCCTCAGCAAGGGGGGCATAATCTGTGATAGGTTCCCTTTCAGCATATTAAAGCAAGTGGGTGGGGGTTTATAGGGCGGCGCAAGCGACAGTCCAAGTCATTTTTTACACCAGACAGTGACATACAGTAAATGAGATTGGAAAGCTACACAGACTCGGTCTATAGATGTGCCACAAGCAGAGCGATGAAACAAAGATGCAACAAATGTATACGTCCGACTCCTAACAAATTTGTTGTATTATTCCAGGGGACCACAGTTTGACCGATTAGTCTCCATATGATATATACAAGTCACACAAGTTATACTTTATTTGAATCCATAAACTCACAATGAAATTCTCACAGCACTATAGATAGAATGAGGAAATCTACCCCGCACTACTGGTTTCTATTCTCCTATAATTATAAATTATTCTAAAAAGATCCTATCGCTAGAGGTGTAGCCGAACGCACAGACCAGTAGTGTGGGGCAGATTTCCTCATACTATCTATAGTACTGTGAGAATCTCATTGTGATTTCATGGATTCAAATAAAGTTGTATCATCTTGTATATGGTAAGGAGGATATCCATGCCTGCTTGGGCCAATGCCTGGGTTGTTTTTACAGTGTTGGGGTATGTTCGCACGGGGTAATTGCGTTGCACATTTTGCTGCATATTTGCGCTCTAATACGGGCGAGATGTGCGCCGAAATTACGGTAATCCATAGTTCTAATAGAGAACTATGGAATTACGCCTCCTCTCCCCGCTCGTACAATACGATCGTGACATGTGACATGAAGTGACATGTCAATTACTTGTGGCGAATACGCGGCGCGAGTATTGAATATCAATGGGGCCGGCGGGCTGCTGCCCCCTCTGTGCCGCGGGAGTACACATGTATAAGCGCGAGCTCCCGAAACACACAATGTACTGTACGCTCCGCAGTGCATCGTGTGAACATAGCTTTAGACTGGCATCTCCCCTTCAGTCTGATGACATCCGACATGTTCACAATGTGAGAAGATCTTTCTGTGGTTTGTTTTTTGTTTTTTCCTAGATTCAGTTCATGTAGTAAATTACATAAATGTTATAGTTCTCCCTGTAAGATGACGTGAGCTCATTTACCCTCAGCTAAAGCCCCCGACTACCGAACAGCACATTAACGTCAGAGGAGGTATCGGTGTCCAGCACTTCCTTCCTTCATGATAGATGCAAGGGACTGTGGTGGAAGCCATAGATGTTAGATTGTCAAAACTGACTGCCATAGAAATCATCTAAATGTGTGTGCGCGAGAGAGACAATCTCTAATGCTCACAGACCGGTAACTGCTCAATGACCATTTGTCACTAGAGATATCATTGAAAAGAAAATTCCTCAGCCAGTGGGAAAAACGGAGGGTGGAAAAGGAAGTGACCCGACGCCCGCTCTGTTCTGGAGCCGCCGCTCCCGCTGCTTTGCACTGATGACCTCCCCTTTATTGGTCACGTAGTCATGGACTGCGGCGGTCACGTGAGAGTCCTAGGAAGAGACTACCGAGGCCTGTGATTGGCTGACGCATCATATGATGGTTGACAGTGCCATCGGCAGGGAACACAGTGAGTGGTGGCAGTGCTAGAATGAACTGATCTTTAGAGGGGAGGGATTTTTTTAAGCTCTTCCCAACCCCCAACTGACAGAGCATTTCTTTTTAAACTGACGTACAAACCCCTTTAAAGGGAACCGGTCACATAGGTTGTGCCCCCCTGGCTGAGGGCAGCACAAGCTAGTGACAGACCTGCTGTTTCCAGCGCTGTATCCCTTATTCTGTAAGATGCTGTAGTTTTAGGGCATGTTTACGCCGGGTGTTTTGAAACCACGTGCTGCTCAGCGCGTAATTCCAAAGCACGGAGGGCCGGCCCCATTGACATGCATTGTCTGCAGCACGTAATCACCGCTAACAATTCACATGTCAATTCTCCCTCCTATTGTATGCGCAGGGGGACAATGCGTAATCCATAGCTCTCTGAGAGCTATGGATTACCATAATTGCAGAATGCATATCGCCATGTGTAAAGCGCAATACGCAGCAAAATGTGCGCCGACATACGCGGCAGTTTAAGCCGTGTGAACGTACCCTTAGGCCATGTTCACACGGCTTAAAATGGGCCGTATTTCAGTCCGTAATTACACGCCGGAGTGCGCAAATTACGGCTGAAAACGGCCCATTCATTACGGTAATCCGCAGTTCTCATAGAGGGCTATGGATTACGCCTCCTCTCCCTGCTCGGCGAATACGCCGAGGGGGGAGATAAGTGACATGTGAATTACCAGCAGCGTATACGCGCCGCTGCTAATACAAGTCTATGGGCCGTTGAGGTGTCGGCCCCCGTTCCCGGCCACACGGCGTAATTACGCCCTGCAAATACACCGTGTGAACCTAGCCTTAGAGTATTTCATGCTGAAATCTGCATTTTTCAGCCAGAAAAGTCTTGAAAAGAGTCAGTTTTTTCATGCCCCGCCCACCTCAACTGATAAACCTATTACTTTGAATAGGTAGAAATGTGAATAACTACCAGGTGGGCAGGGCTAGCCTTTGGTGGGCGGGGCTAACACCTCATGTATAAGATTTGAGGGGTAAATACTCTAAAACTCCAGCATCTTACAGAGTAAGGGGCACAGCGCTGGAAACGGCGTCTGTCTGTCACTAGCTTGTGCTGTCCTCCGTAAGGGGGGCATAAACTGTTACAGGTTCCCTTTAAATTTTCCTAGGTGTCGGACTGATCTGAGGCGTTTGCCATGCACTGACACTGAATTAGTCCAGGCTAGAATCCCATTCCTGTAGATCAGTTCTCTTAAATGCAATTACTAATTTAGGATTGATTGTGTCACAAGATGTGGTGTCGCCCAAACCTGCAAACAGCCTTGCACCCCTAAGAGGGTGGCCCAATGTTTTCTGGTGCCTGGAAGAGTATGGAGTGTAGTGACTTGGTGTTCTCCATCATTCGCGGTTAGGACTGAGCATCACATTGTAACCATGGGTGTAAATGAGAGAGGGACTTGTGGAGCCAACCTGAATGTGGCATCAAACAGCACTTTGTTTCCCTGTATGATGACCAGGCCTTGCAGTTATAGAGGGGATATTTTACAATAAAAGCTTCTTTCTCATAAGACAAAATGCACAATGACGTCTGTGTTTTCCGTACCAGCTGCAAAATATTTCTCTCCATATACAAAGAGCCAATTCTTGGGTTTTTAATACTTAGTTACAAATCTATGAATTGATGGTGTTCACAATGCAAATTCAGTCTGCAATGATGCTCAGAGTATTAAGAATACACAGTAGTGTCAGCAGTAAAAGTGTCCAGCAAGTTAATGCCCAGCCGTGAAATAGTGAAAACTCCATTTAGACGAATCCTTCTTTAATGGGCCGCACTCCAGCTGGTCCCCCAAGCCACATCTGGCCATTGGCTTATCCTGCAGCAGCATTACATGCTAGCCCTGAATAGCCAACCATGGACGGGAGGCGTCCGCCAGAATGGAGCCGCTTTTACAGAGCAGCAGCTTCTAATGAGCATTCTCCATTCATTTCATATAGTGCTCTGAAAAAAATGAAAGGGGAGCTCTGATTGGTTGCTATAGGCAACAAGGAAAATCTTATATCTAGACAGTGCTCATACATGAGGCCCATAGAGAGCGGGTCCTTTGCTCAGGAACCCCATTGACATCCATATGCCATATAAACTGGAGTTGTTCTAGTAAAGGGCCGTACACACGGCTTATTTTGGGCCCGGATTGCAGCCGTACTGCGCGCCGTATTTGTGCTGCAATACGGCTGGAATCCGTCCCAGGCATTACGGTAATCCACAGTTCTCATAGAGGACTATGGACTCCGTCTCCTCTCCCGGCTCACATAATACGGTGAGCGGGGAGAAAGTGACATGCACATTATCCCGGCGGGATACGCGCCGTGGATAATGAAAGTCTATGGGGCCGGCGGGCAGTGCCCTCGCCCCTTATTCAAGCCGTATTGCGGGCGGAATCCTTGAATGGTGTGAACCATGTAAGTAAAGCAGAATCCATTGATTAGGACTGGGTGTCAGTGCAGTGTATGAATTGTTAGGTTATGTCGACCCTGCAGTGGACAAAAAACTGAAAACCAAATCCTAAAAACCTTCATAAAACTGAGTTTTTTGTCCACTGTCAAAAGCTGCTCAAAAAAGAACCGTTTTTTGCAGGGCTGTGGAGTCGGAGTCGTGGAGCCGGTGCCTATTTTGCAGGAGTCGGAGTCGTCATAAAATGGACCGACTCCCAAAATTAGTTAGTCCAGTTAGTTCGATGCAAAGAGCAAGAGGAATTGGGTCCGGCCAGTGCTCCTGCTCCCATAACTTCAGCCTCATCACATGAGGAGTGTAATTTATGATGACAAGGAGCAGGCACAGCGCTGCCCCCAGGGGAAAATATCCCGCTCCCAAGGCAAACAGATTTCAGCAAAATTTTTCACCTGCTTTAAATTAAGGAGAAGAGTTCAACCATTCATCAAAACTGACTGTGGATGAGGCAATTCCTTTATACCCTGACATTGTTAGAGATGTTGCCCCTGTGGTCACCGCTTTCCCCCAACCCAAGTTAGTGTAGAGAGGCCGTTCTCTAGCCTGGAAATAATGAGATCAGATGTGAGGTCATGTATGCAGGATCTGATGGAGGCAATACTATTTCTCAGAACAAATTCAGAGACTCCACAAATGTTCCCGCAGTGTTTTGCTTATTTACAATTTTTTTGTGTTCTAAAGTCCTATCCAATAAATATATTTTACACTGACAAGCAAAATGGTAACAATGTTTTGAACTTGTGACTTTTAAGGCTCCATATCTCTCCATCCACAACAGCTTTGTACATGAGGCTACTGTAATTTTATATACAGTCATCTTACCGATCTTATGCATACATTTGACTTGCAAGTATTTAACATCTGCTTAGTTCTGCAGATTCTTTCCTGTAACTGCATTGTTACTGTTTTGCTCCTAAAAATCAAAATGTAAATTTTTATTTTTTTTTGTTAGTATTTGGGAAATCCACCTTTGGTTTTCAGCACTGCCCGAATACTTCTGGGCTCCGGATCAGATTCAAGCATATCTTGACCAAAATCTGATCCCCGGTCTCTTCTACACATTCCCAATGTTGGTGCAGACTGGACTTGGATACAAATACAGCTTTTTCTTCAACTCTACCCACAAGTGTTCAAAAGATCAAGACAATGTTACCCTTTTGCTTGTCAATGTCTGTTCTACCTAAATAGCTTGACTATTGTACTATAAGGCCGTGTTCACACGGCTTATTCCCGACGGATTTGTGCGCCGTATTGAGCGCACAAATCCGCCGTGAATAAGGGGCGGGGCGGGGCCGGAGCGCGGCGGGGGCGCCGCTCCCGGCCCCACAGACAATGCATTGTTTACGGCGCGTACGCGCCGTAAATAATGTGCATGTCACTTTCTCCCCCCGCGGCGGATTCGCCGAGCGGGGAGGAGCGACGGATTCCACTGTTCTCAATGCCGTAATTGCTGCCGCGGATTGGCGCCGTACTGAAGCGCAAATCCGGCGCGCAGTACGGCGCCAATACGCGGCAGAATAAGCCGTGTGAACGAGGCCTAAGATGATAAACAGCCTGATGGGACCATTTTACTACAGTAAAGTTATCACTTAAACATGCGCTGTGTATGAGGGAGTCAGGAGTCGGTGGTTTGGGAAATTGAGGAGTTGTAGTCGGGGCTTTGGCTTGCCGACTCCACAGCCCTGTTTTTTTGGCACATTTTGCGTTATTTGGCAATTTTTTTTGCTGCCTTTTTTGCAGACATGCACAGCATTATAATGGCTATGGATTTCTGCAAAAAAAACGCCAAAAACGTCCAGAAAAAAACGTTCTGTAGAGACTACAGAGCGCCTTTACTATTAGTCCATGGGACCTGTTTTTACTCATTTTTTTTCAGCAGTTTTAGAAAATGAAAAACGCTGAAAAAAACTACAGAAAATGTGTGCAGTGGAGACATAGACTTAAGGGGTTGTCTCACTACAAGGATTGCTGCCTTTTATGTTAAAGATTTTAAAAAAAAAGTCGCTTTGCAATATATGTCCAATAAGTGTCCTACCTCCTCTGAGATATCCCCTCTTGTATGGGCTGCATCAGCTCCTCAGGTCACTATAGCTACAGACCTGTTTGATCTATCCTGATCGGCTGCCAGCACTGGTTGCTATAGCTACAGACCTGATTTCTACTGCCGCCTAGTAGAAGCCAGTAAACACACCCCTGAATTCAAAGTGAAAATCAAGAAAACAGGCCTGAGGTAAGATGAATCAATGTGAGACAACCCCTTTAAAGTGTTGTCGCCCCGCTGTTCCAGAGAGCCTGCTCTTCACAGCCAGCTTCAGGCTCCCACTTCCTGTTTAGACTGTGGTTGGTTCTACAGCAATGACTGACCTTTCAGCTCTGCTATTCCTAGCTAAGTCTGTTAGAGGGATATTAGTGATGGAAGGGTTATGAAAGCAGGGCACAAAGCTACAGAACCCTAAAGGGTTAAAGTTTGTTAGCAAGAAACATAAGCTCCTGTGCTGCTGATAAGATACGACAGGGAGTGATGTCACCATCCTGGCCACTGCTAAAGCGCACAGCAAGGTGGTTGGAAACTTAGGAAAGCTTGTGTACGTAAGCAGGAGATGGAGACTGCTCTAGCTTTGAAAGGAAGCAAAATCAGAACAGCAATGTATTTTGGTAATCTGCCTACCTGATTAAAGCTAATCAGTGTGGTGGGAATACCCCTTTAAGTGCACTCTCTGCAGACCCCAGTGTGCTCCCCTGCTTTCCATTAGGCTAGATAATGTGAGATTTATTATTCTTGGTAACATTTAGATTTTTCATCTATACATACGTTGCTTCTACACAATAGATCCTGAGAATGTTTGCTTTGTCGCTTCCTCTCCAGTCCCCGCTGACCTGACTCCAGAAGAACGGATTGAGCTTGAGAACATCCGCCGCAGGAAACAGGAACTGCTGGAAGAAATCCAGAGGCTGCGTGATGAGCTGAGCGAGGCTATGAACGAGGTGGAGGGCCTGGAGGCCAATGAAGGAAGGTAGGACCGCCCCGGGAGGAGCTTTCTGGGAGTACCATAGGTCCACGTGCTGCTGCTGCTTGCTTGTGGAGGTGTGAGTAATGGGTCTGCTAGTACAGTGAGTAAGAGCAGTCCAAATACAGGTAGAGCCACCGAGCTCTGGGTGAGGGGTAGTTAATTTTCAGTGTATCTCATGAATCCAGGGGGCTCTGTGTGTTTGTAGCTTCTATGCAGACCTGTGTCTCCATGTTTACAGAGTACAAACAAAACCCAGTGTAGTCGGGTCCTATAAGCAGATCCTGCATCTTCTCCCTACTTCTTTCCTACCTTCTGAATGTGTGTTGGTATGGAGTAGGTGACTGGTGCCTTGAACCACCTGACCGATTCCCTTTATGTAACCATCTCTGAGAGCGTCATATAATAAATTGAGAGAAGCTGAGCTCCTTGTTTAGGTTTATATTATCTGGAGCAGGATTACTGAGTAAAAAGAAGGAATTCTGACAGGACTCCTTAAGTGACAGTAGGAGTCCTGGCTACCCCACCCACATACATTGACAACATTCCCTGCTTCAGGCTATGTACAAAACAAACTGTCAATCACTGTATGTGGACGGGGTCAGCAGGACTTTCGGTTTCAGTTTCACGGATTTTCTCTGCTTTTTACTCAGAAATGCAGCATCAAATCATATAACCCTATATATCACATATCTCCGCTTCTCTCCTCTTTCATATACCCCTATATATCACAGAGCTCAGCTTCTTTCCCTCTATCATATAACCCTATATATCACAGAGCTCAGCTCCTCTCCTCTATCATATAACCCTATATATCACATATCTCCGCTTCTCTCCTCTATCATATAATCCTATATATCATGGAGCTCAGCTCCTCTCCTCTATCATATAACCCTATATATCACGGAGCTCAGCTTCTCTCCTCTATCATATAACCCTATATATCAAGGAGCTCCACCTCTCTCCTCTATCATATACCATGTATATCACAGAGCTCCGCCTCTCTCTATCATATAACCCTATATATCACAGAGCTCAGCTGCTTTCTCTATCATATAACCCTATATATCACAGAGCTCAGCTCCTCTCCTCTATCATATAACCCTGTATGTCACAGAGCTCGCAAGTTAGACAAAGCAGCATAAAGCATGTGACAGGTTCCCTTTAAAGAGTACCAATCACTAAAATTTTCACATTTGCTTTCAAAACCAAATGTAAAAATGAGCATTTATTAAAATAGAAGTTATTAAAAATGCACAACCTAAATATAAAGAAATTCCCTGTTTAGGTCGACTTCAGAATGAATTTAGAGAAAAAAACAAAACTGTGTCCCTTGGTCTATGTTCTCTTCCTGTTCAATGGTGAACGCATGACTGCTGCAGCTAATTAGCAATAAGTACCATTCCCTTGACATCACAGAAAGTGTGACTGTCCTGTCAGGGTTGTCACATGCCTGCTGGGACCACTGGCTGCAGTGGTCCACTCCTGAGGAACACCACCAGCAGTGTCAGCACTGGAATGGAGGCGATTACAAAAGGGGAGTTTATACAGTTTTTGTTATACACGTCACCTATTTTTAACTTAGAAAAACCCCGCTAAAGGGATTTTGTCATAAGCACGCTTTCACGCTGCTAGTCTGCTAAAAGGAAGATACGAGCCGACCGGCTCCGAGAATGGAGAGGGCAGCGCTTATGTACGTCCTCCCCATTCATTTCTACAGGAGTTGTTAATGTTGCTGAAAGCTATGTTGCTCAGCTATGTTTGGGATTCCCATATAAATGAATGGGGAGACAGCCACAAGCACTGCCCTCTCCATTCTCTCCGCTTGTAGTCTCCTACGAGCAGACCAACAGCGCGGCGGTGCGCTTGGGACAAAACCCTTTAAATGTGGTTTTACCATTAGAGATCTATAACCTATCATTTTAAGTCATTGCTGGTTTATGGCACATATCTACATCATGAGTGCGGAGTATAGGTCTGCCCTAACAGATACCTGTGCATGTTCTGTACATGCAGTAGTGTATTGATTTTAAAAACATTAACGTTCTTAGGGGCCGTTTACACGGCACAGGACAAATACCGGCCGGTTTGCCGGCCGGTATTTGTCCTGTTTTGCAGCCGTCCTCACAGCCGCGGGGGGGACGGCTTTTCTCTGCGATGAGCGGAGAACAGCCCTCCCCCCGCCCATAGACATGCACATATTTCGTCGGGAAACCGGACGGAAGATGGTGCATGTTCTATGTTTTGCCGCCGGCGACGAAACCGCCGGGCGGAAAACCCGTGGAGTGGGGACCGCTGCACGGGTTTTCCATAGAGCACAATTGTGCTCATTTTCGGCCGGTTTTTCAGGCTGTCTGAAAAACCTCAAAACGGCTGATAACCCGGCCGAAAAACAGTTCTGTGTGGACATGCCCTTAAAGAGGTTGTCCCATCTTAATAAGTAGCATCCACAGCAGACTGGAAGATGGTCATCATTGTGCCGTTGTCCTCATTCCTTTTTATGGGACTTCTGAGTATAACTCAAAGTGTGCTTAGTTATATTTGGAAATCCCTTAGAAATGAATGGGGAGAACTGTGCCAGAATGGCCATCTCCCTATTCTCATTGGACAGCTCATTACTGCAGTAACTACTTGTCCAGATTATACAACCCCTCTTGCGTCGTTGCTTTGGGAAACCATACATCACTCCCCGTTCTCAGCGGATGCCCCTTGGCTGCTGCAGAAACTACTTGTTAGGTCTTGACAACCCCGAAATGTTGGAGTCTACATTAAAGTGGAACTAAAAAATAAAATGAAGGTTTAAAAACAAAGAAATTAGGCAGGAAAAAACTAGCAAAACAGGAACTGTAGTGTGATCTCCATTACCATTGCAGCCTGTTCAGTAAAGTCAATGGGGCACATTTATCAGGGCAGTTGCCAGAATTCTTACAAGCTTTACACCACATTTATGATGTGTTTTAGACAGTTTCAGGCGCTTCTTTGCCTCATCAAACAAATGGGGTGTGGCCTTGGCAGCGGAGCATGGTTTCTGGAAAATGGGCGTGGCTTAAAATGCGCCAGAACTTTGTCGCAGTTTGTGGCGTAAAAGTAAGCCAAGTTAAAGATGGTACAAACTTAGACTAGACAGTTCTAACCTGCATCAGATTTATCAACACTGTGATAAATGTGGCGCATTGTAAGACTGTCTGGTCTAAGGGTATGTTCACACGGCATAATTGCGGTGCGCGTTTTGCTGTGTATTTGCGCTCTAAGGGCGAGATGCGCGCCGAAATTACGGTAATCCATAGCTCTCATAGAGAACTATGGGTTAGGCCTCGTCCCCCCACGCGTACAATACGATCGTATTGTACGCACGTGGAGAAAAGTGACATGTCATTTATTCGTGGCGATTATGCGCCGTGAGTAATGCATGTCAATAATTATTATAATCAGCGCGACTCCCAAATCACACCGGCGTATTGCGGCGTGTACTGTGCACACTGAAATCACGCTGTGTGAACATAGCCTAACAGAAATGGTCTTCTAGTTAGACACTATTGATAAATGTGGCCCAGTGTGTTAGGAAGGTTGTGTAGTGGGAGGCATAAAATGATACATAAAGCGAAAAACCTATAGTTGTTGAGAGGGGGATGGGGAGCAGCATTCCTATGAAGACAGGTGGATGTCCCCTTAGGCCCTTCTTCCTCCGTTCTTGAGTAGCATGCATCCAGGAGAAGAGCCGGCACTCATAGAAAGTTCCATGCAATTATTGTGTTTACCGATAACAAGTGAAACATTTCATTGCCTGTATGGATGGAGCTTGCAGTAATGTGTGACCCAAAATGTCTGTTATATGGACACTCCTGGAAAATCCAACACACTGTCATGTATAGTGCAGGGCTTGCTTGTTTCCTGGGTGTCCTGCGCAGCGCCATTTAGTAGATCAGTTTTATAAAGCTTTTGCCTTAATAGCTCTCTGGCCGAGCTCTAAACTAAATCAGACGGCAAAGGAAACAGTGATGCTTGTTGGTGTAAAACAAGAAATCTTTTGTCACGTTTGACTCCTGTAAATGAGTCGTGTGTTTTATTGGTCATTGTGGTTACAGTTTTGATTTTTTGATTTTTTTTTTTTCTCCTCTTTACACAGCAAAACCCTGCAAAGAAACCGGAAGATAGGAATGGGCAGGAAAAAGTTCAATATGGATCCTAAGAAGGTATAAAATCTTACTTTTTTATGATTTTCCAAGAGCCATTCTACCTGAATGTTACTCACTGCACCTACATCTGTTATTGTATACTGATTTTTATTGAAGTTCTTACTGCATGGCTACAAAAAAAATATTGGCTCCTGAAGTGCTCCAACTGGCTGATAATAAGGAGTCCACTGTCCATAAAGTATTTTACAGCAGGGGTGAGGCCAGGTTTGGCTAACCATGTCTTGGCCAATTACCAACACATGTCCTGTTCTCTCCATACCAAGCTGTTTTCCATTAAGTTCCTATAAATGGACATGTAAAAAAATGTATTAACTGCCTTTAGCCGACCCCTTAAAAGCCTCTAATGTCTGCAGTTTGCTCTTCATCACAGGGTAGGAAAGCAGTGGCGGACTAGTTCTTACTTTAATGTTTGTCCAGAGGAGGAAAACAAGTTGAAATGGGCCCAGGCTGGTCGCCAGCCACTGCTTCTCTGGAGCTCGTTGTGACTTGTTCCTCTCTGATTCAAGGTTCGTACTCCATAGTAAGTGAATGGATCATGAGCCTATCCAGTGTGTCTGGACAGGAATCTGGAATTAAGAGCGAGCAGGTCCCAGGCAGCTCCAGAGCAGCAGTAGTGGGGGGAAGGAGCGAAGAACTCTCCCATTTTAAAATATTCCTCCACTTTCCTCAAATCAATTTTTGGCCAACTCCTTTTAACTTCACTTTTGTAAAATGAGATTTGGAGAGATTCATTTCCTCTGTCTTCAGTAACATGGTTGCTATGGTGGTTACACTCTGTGTGGTAATGTCATACAGTGGGTACGGAAAGTATTCAGACCCCTTTACATTTTTCACATTGTTTCACTGCAGCCATTTAGTAAGATCAAAAAAGTAAATTTTTTTGCTCATTAATGTAGACTCTGCCCCCCCCCCCCCAATCTAGAAAGAAAAAAACAGAAATGTAGATATTTTTGCACATTTTTTAAACCAGAAAAACTGAAATCACATGGTCTTAAGTATTCAGACCCTTTGCTCAGTATTGAGTAGAAGCACCTTTTGACCTACTACAGCCACGAGTCTTCTTGGGAATGATGCAACAAGTTTTTCACACCTGGATTTGGGGGTCCTCTGCCATTCCTCCTTGCAGATCCTCTCCTGTTCCCTCAGGTTGGATGGTGAACATTGGTGGAGCCATTTTCATGTCTCTCCAGAGATGCTCAGTTGGGTTTAGGTCAGGGCTCTGGCTGGGCCAGTCAAGAATGGTCACAGAGTTGTTCTGAAGCCACTGCTATGTTATTTTAGCTGTGTGCTTAGGGTCATTGTCTTGTTGGAAGAAGAACCTTCGCCCAGCTGAGCTCCAGAGCGTCTGGAAGAGGTTTTCATCCAGGATATCTCTGTACTTGGCCGCATTCATCTTTCCTTCAATTGCAACCAGTCGTCCTGTCCCTGCAGCTGAAAAACACCTTCATAGCATGATGCTGCCACCGCCATGTGTCCCTGCTGGGATTGTAGTGGGCAGGTGATGAGCAGTGCCTGATTTTCTCCACCGCTTACAATTAACACCAAAAAGTTCAACCTTCATCTCATCAGAGCAGAGAATCTTATTCCTCATAGTCTGGGAGTCCTTCGTGTGTTTTTTGTAAACTATATGCGGCTTTCATATATCTTGCACTTGCACACTCTGCCATAAAGCCCAGACTGGAGGAGGCTGCAGTGATAGTTGACTTTGTGGACCTTTCTCCCATCTCCCTACTGCATCTCTGGGGCTCAGCCACAGTGATCTTGGGGTTCTTCTTTACCTCTCTCACCAAGGCTCTTCTCCCACGATTGCTTAGTTTGGCTGGATGGCCAGGTCGAGGAAGAGTTGTGGTCGTCCCAAACTTCTTCCATTTAAGGATTATGGAGGCCACTGTGCTCTTAGGAACCTTGAGTGCTGCAGAAATTCTTTTGTAACCTTGGCCAGATCTGTGCCTTGCCACAATTCTATCTCTGAGCTCCTTGGGCAGTTCCTTAGACCTCATGATTCTCATGTGCTCTGACATGCACTGTGAGCTGTGAGGTATTATATAGACAGGTGTGTGCCTTTCCTAATCAAGTCCAATCAGTTTAAGTAAACACATCTGGACTCCAATGAAGGAGTAGGAGGGTCAGAAGGAAATGGACAGGATGTGAGTTAAATTTGAATGTCACAGCAACGGGTCTGAATACTTATGACCATGTTATATTTCAATTTTTCTTGTTTAATAAATTTGCAAAAATATCTACATTTCTGTTTTTTTTTCTTTCAAGATGGGGGAGGGGGGCAGAGTGCACATTAATGAGCAAAAAAATGAACTTTTTGGATCTTACCAAATGGCTGCAATGAAACAAAGAGTGAAAAATTGAAATGGGTCTGAATACTTTCTGTACCCTCTGTATAGGACGTATATTTTAAAGGTACTCTATTTGTTATTCATCTTGGTTATTACTTTCAGGGCATCCTGTATCTCCAGGAAAATGAGTTACTGAGAAACACTCCGGAAGACATAGCACGGTTCTTGTACAAAGGCGAAGGGCTGAATAAGACTGCGATCGGGGACTATTTAGGAGAGAGGTAACCTGGGGATTTAAGAGAAACACAGCCTCTCCATCAGCAGAGCATATGCTTGTACTGATAAAGCTTTGGGTCTCTGACATGGTTGTATTTGATTTGTACATTAAAACCAAATCTTGATGATGTTCACGCCGTGTGAACCTTGAGATCTATTAGAATTTTTCTTAATTAACAGTTCACACTGTTCTTGGATTTTCTCCATGGATTTGCCTTGGTCATGCTAACGTGTCAGCAAACTTCAGATCACATTCAGTGCGCTATGTGACAGCCGATCTTAAAACACTCTGTGCTGCTGTATTTATGCTCCAGGAACATCCGCTCCCAGCATTATTGCTTGTATCTCTGGCTTATGCGCTTAAAGCAATAATGCAGATCCCTATGATCCCTCATTTGATTATGTATGTTTAAGCAGAGAGAGCAGTGTTTTGTTCCCAGGACACTTATTCTACAATGTCGAATGCAAATTCATATAGTAAAATGAATTCATCATCTCTTTATTCTGAACAATCTCTATTGACCCTCAATGTGTCAGCGATTTAAAGAGCGCCTCCCACCATCTTAACTTCCAGGGATTGTTGGAACAACTTGTACAAACTGTTTTTTTTTTTTTTCCCCTCACGTTTTATAGGGAGGATTTTAATATTTCTGTTCTTCACGCCTTTGTGGATCTCCATGAGTTTACAGATCTGAACCTTGTTCAAGCCCTCAGGTCAGTCACCGTGCTTTCTAGAAGCTCATGTATGGACACTTGCAGAGCTCTAGACCCGTTACTTTTGTTATTGTCTGTATTGAAAGAAACAGGAAGGTTACTGTGAAAGAGGAAGCGGTCACTTCTGCCGCAGAACAAGCAAAAGTCTGATATTACTGACATACCCCTGATATTTAGTAGGGGAGGCTTGGTGTTAAACTGCCAGCTGTGTGTTTTCTATTTGACAAGGGCCAGTATCGGCTGTGGGTTGGCACTGATGCCTTGCGAGTATGTTCTCAGTGTGGATTAAATTAATATGCTCTTATTCTGCTGCTTAATTTTTTTGATTCAGAGTCAGGGAACCTGTCTTTTTTTTTTTTTTTTTTTTTCCCCGCTAAGGATTCAGGCACACTACTGTATTAAAGGTATTTTGAAATCTTAGCCATTGATAGGGTAGGTCATCAGTGATGGGTGTGGGTCCCAACTCTGTACCCTTATCAAGAACTGGCCCTCAAGACTCCCGTTCTGAGTGAAGAAGTGACTGTGCAAGCGCAGCCCCTCTCCATACATTTCAATAGAAGTTCGGAGTCGTTGCATTCAGCTGTACTTGGAACGCCCCTTGAAATGAATGGAGAGAGGCCACATTTGTACAGTCACTTCTCCATTAAGAACAGGAGTTTCAGGGTCCTGTTTGAGAGAAAGATGTGGGTTCCAGAGGTGGGACCTGCACCTATCTGACGTTGATGGCATTTCCTATAAATCTGCCATCAATGCCTATGATGGCACACCCCCTTTTCAGGCTACATCCATCCTTCAAGTTTTATGGAGCCATAATAGGAGAACAACAGTAGTATGCTCCATTGGCTGCCTCGGTATGGAGGGATTTTCTTCTAAAAGCGTTGCTTGACACACAAGCGTTTATGAAACCTGTAGTTGTCATCTCGGAAATGACCATGTACTGTATTTGTACATCACCTAGATGTGATCATCGATCCCGTGTTATGGTAATTGTACGTCACTGGTTTAAAACTTTAGTAATTCAGCAGAAGCAGGGTGGCCCGCAGGATTGTCAGACCGCTGGGGACCATGACGTGCCGACAGAAGTGCCTTGTGACCGTTAATGGTCCTTTTTTTTTAATTTTTTTTTATTCTTGGTGCAAATTGCACTGAGTGCCATGTAGTGAGTACATACAATAGAAAGAAAGAATGGAGACAGCGCTCCCTAGCACAGATATTGCGACTTCAGACTTTAAAGGCTAGTAAATAATTGCTTACACACTAACCTTACTGTGTTGTGCTTTGAAATGCACAACACCTTATAGAGCCTCCAAATAGAGGTGGGAACCGACGCTAAGGAGGACCGCTGCAGTCTGTCTATAGAAACTCTTTATCCGATCCTCAGATCTGTGGTAAAAAATAATAAACTGAGGTATTTTTTCCTTAACACCACTCTTACTTCCAGACCAGAATGACTGCTGTATCTCTATTTTTAAGTAGTTTATATAGTAATAATGGAAGACCTGTTTCATGTGACTAGCACACCTCCTTAATTCCATATCACCATTTCCATGGAATTGAAACGCGTCTTCCAATATAACTAAATAAACTACCTTAGGAACTAGAGGTACAGCGCGGTCATTCTGGTATGGAGATAAGGGTGGTGGTAAGAAGATCATTATGTAGTGAATTAAGGCATAAGTAATACCATTGCCTCCTATTTGATCTTTTAGCTGCCCTCTAAGCATGGCAGAATTGCTGGGTCCCAGCAGACTTGGGTTGGCTTTGCATCACAAGGGGTTTTTCCTGCTTCATTGGATGCAAAATAAATAAAAAGGAATGTATACAGAGTGAGTGTCCACTGGAGGTCTTTTATAACCCCATGGAAGACTACACATTTATTGCGACTACTTAAACATGAAACCTTTTATTTTTATACTTTAAGTGTGAATTAGCAAATTTGGGGGAATGGAGTAAATTCTAAAGTATTTTTAATTGCAATACTAGAATTACCGCTAATAAAATATAAAATAAAAAAAAAGTTCTTTGAAAAGGTTGTAGAAAGCAGCACTATGTCTAATGAAAAGAAAGCCACGGGTGTAAATCTGCTGAAAAAAAGTGTGAGCGCTGGGTGGATGTTCTTTGAACCACAGTTATTTTTTTGTGTATGGGTGTTATAAATTCTGTGGTGAGAGTCTGAGCCTTCAGAAGTATATAGGGCACAGTTAACAATTTGGCTAGGTGCACACGGCAAAAGACAAAATACTCGTCAAATTCTAGTCCGAATGCGACCAGTATTTTACTCTGTTTTTTGTCCCTTTTTTATTGTTGTGCTTTTTGGATATCAGCCGTCCCATTCAATTGAATAGTGTTTTATAATCCACCATTTTCAAGTGAAATATGGCAGTTTTCAGGTTTGAAATTTGACTTGAGAAAATCCGGGCTGTGTAGACAGCTCAGATTCTGTTGAGGTCTGTGGGATGATTTACAGTCGGATTTTAGCAGATTCTTATTTCCAAATCTGCTTAAAAATCTGACAGTAAATCACTGTCGTGTAGACGCAGTCCTATACTAAAAGACTGTACTAGACGGCAGAATCTTCTGCTTATTTAATGTTTTTGGGGGTTTATCACTTTTAGGCAGTTTCTGTGGAGTTTCCGTCTGCCAGGAGAAGCTCAGAAGATTGACCGCATGATGGAGGCTTTTGCGCAAAGATATTGGATGTGTAACCCGGGTGTATTTCAGTCCACAGGTAGGGAAGTTGTAATTCTATTTCTATGTAAAATATATTTCTCAATATGGATATTAAAGCACAAAATACGTGGTTTCAATCTGATTATTTCTAACGTTCGAAACTTGAGCTCTAAGTAAGTAGACCTCATATATGAAGGTACTGGACACTTAAAGGGGTTCTGCCATCTTGTAACATTCTCTGAGGCTACGAGCAGGCCTCAAGAGAACACAAAGCTGACTGCACTTGCGCAGTTCTCCCGGGATCCTTTTACGAGGAGTTCTTATCTTTACAGTGTCTGCTGCTTTATTTAGGACTAGGAAGCTCACTGATTTACCTTGTATACATGTTCTTATAAGCAAAGCAGACAATCAGCCCATGTTCACAGGGGGGAGTTTTTCTTAATGAGCTTCGCCAGCAAACTGTATACAAGGAGATATTGGTGCTCTCAGCAGGACCTCTCCTCTTATGTAGCATAGGATACTTGATGGTCCTATCACTGCAAGTTATTCCTAGTTCCAGCAGCTTTTTATATGAAAATAGATTAGTTTTAGCCTTTTAACTAGTAATTTAAACATGGCTGATTAAAAAATAATCATCTTTCCAGAGGCTTGATGCGGTCCTTTACTTCTGGAAAAAAAGCTGATTAGCACATCACAGGGTAGCTCATGCTGCATTCCAGGCTTCTATGCTTGCATAAGCTGACCTGTGATGTTGAGCCCTGATCAGTGTTTTTCAGCAGGAGCCTGCATTGTAAAACAAGGATGCTTTGGACTTAAAGGGGTTGTCTCACTACAAGGATTGCTTTTTATGTTAAAGATCTTGAAAAAACAAGTCACTTTGCAATATGTGGCCATTAACAGTATCCTACCTATTCCTAGATATCCCCTCTTGTATGGGCTGCATCAGCTCCTCAGGTCGTTTGCTACAGACCTGTGTGATCTCTCCTGATAGGTTGCCAGCACTGGTTGCTATAGCTACAGACCTGGCTTCTACTGCAGCCTAGTAGAAGCCAGTAAACACACCCCTGAATTCAAAATGAAACTAAGAAAACAGGACTGAGGCAAGATGAATCAATGTAGTGAGACAACCCCTTTAAGTGATTTTGTGTACTTATACGTGCCGCTTTCACATCGTAATACTATAGCATTTTAGTGTGAACCTGCATGTGATAAGTGCAGCACACTACCGCACTGTGTCCAGGCACCCCACACTTTTGTATAAATCAATACAAATTTGTCTATCTGAACATTATTGGTTAAAAATCAACTTTCCAATTACTTAGCGTTTTTTTATTTTTTGACACAGACACCTGCTACGTCTTGTCTTTTGCGGTCATTATGTTGAACACTAGTCTGCATAATCCCAATGTTCGAGACAAGCCCAGTGTTGAAAGATTCATCTCTATGAACAGGGGAATTAATGATGGAGGGGATCTTCCTGAGGAACTGCTCCGGGTAAGTGTTCCTCTGGTGTACCTCAAAGATTTATATAAATTGACAACTGGGCGTTACCATTCCCTTTGTCAGTATGGTGTATCCCAGCACACAGACAATGTCCAACATGCATTTTATCAATTTTAATCTGTTTCCAAGAAGATCATCACTATTTCCTTGTACTCTTCATGAAACATTACTTCTAGAGCATCTTTTTAATTTCTCAATCAAAGCTAAATTTAGTCTCAAAATATATTTCTATGCGACAACTGTTAAGGCCACCTTTTCCAAAACTGTACAGCATTTACATACTCACTCATCTGTAGTTTAGAAAGTGCAGCAGCTCCATAAAGTGTGTTGTATGGACATACAAAAATAAGCATAGTGCCTTCCTGGACTGGAGCCTTTAATACCAGTATATATCATCATCCTGTTTAACAGTATACTCCATTTAAAGGGTGTCTTCACTTCGATTTAATATTGACTGACTTGTGCCTTCCTTCACTGGGCGGTTCACTGAACGGTGCTGTCAGGCAGTGGCTTGTGACCACTGCAGCCATCCAGTGGTGACGTGCCCATTTGGAAGAAGATGGAAGTTAACAGAAGACCAGGGAGAGTAAGGGTGGCCCATCACTGGTACGGAGTTTTGGGGAGAGGTAAGTATGATTTTTTTTTTTTTTTTAGAGGGGCGTTAGTAGGATAATATAAAAAGAAAAATTGAGGTGGGCAACCACTTTTAAAGGGAATGTATTATTAAAAAAATGCCCTATTCAACTATTGTTTTTATATTAAACACATTTTGTAAGAATTTTTGGGGATGTTTTTTATATTGGTATCATTTAAAAAAAAAAAACTGAAATCTTCCAGTTTTCACTTTGGCCACTAGGGCTAATAATAGTCTGACGCTGCCTGTTCTGTGGAAAGAACTTCACTGCTATCGCCTCATTATTAGCACAGATAGGATTACACTTAAAGGGGTTGTCTCGCTATAAGCATTGCTTTTTATGTTAAAGATCTTGCAAAAACAAGTCACTTTGTAATATGTGTCCATTAATAGTGTCCTACCTATTCCGAGATATCCCCTCTTGTATGGTTTGCATCAGCTCCTCTGGTCATTATAGCTACAGACCTATTCGATCTCGCCTGTTAGGCTGCCAGGACTGGTCGCTATAGCTACAGACCTGGTATCCTCGGCAGCTAATCACTGCAGGCCAGTAGTAGCCAGTAAACTCCCCCTGAATTCAAAAATGAAACCAAGAAAACAGACAAGAGGAATTGGAGTGAGACAACCCCTTTAAAAGATAACACCAATGTCTAAATAACACAGGATCCACCAGTCACAGTAGGAGATGGTCACAGCTCCTCCTCTCCCCCTTCCTGCACACTGGCGTCTTCCCAGGTCACAGAGCATGGCTAGAAAATTCTCCTATAGAGGTCAATGGGTCTGCTCCTGTTCACAGGCTCCTATGTCCATGAAGCTGCTATAAAGCATCTCTTTAACTGCTGTCAGCTTTGGCAAGATGGCCGCCTCTATATTCATATACAGACAACAGAACTAAGAAATCTTAGTCAATTTTATTCTCTGACCGTAGAAGAAAACAATGTCAGTATCTTTTGTTTTAATTAGTAAAGAAAAAAAATGGCGATAGATTCCCTCTAAAGGGGGGCATCTTGCACGTTGATGGCATATAGACAGGATATAACCTCAGTGTGACATTTGTGGGTCTCTGTAGCTATCTTGGAAACTGGCCCCCGAAAGTATCGGCTCAGAGCAGAGAGCCGGTTGTGCTGGTGTCCGACTCTCCATTCTGTTCTATGGGAGTACCCAGTATAGGCGACTGCTGTGTTCAATTGTACTTGGAACTCCCGTAGAACATGATGGAGTTGTGTGCTAGTGCAAACAGAGCCAGCACTTCTGGTGGCCTGATCTCTGGGACCTGCATATCCAATTGATATGCCATCAAATGTCTTCTTCTATCTGTTAATTTCAAGAGAGCCAGTGGATAGGCAGAACGTATTTTTTAATGAAATGAGCCTCCTAGGTGACCAATCTAGCTATAAGCCACAGACACTGTGTGGCCCCATGATCTCTGGTTTGTAGGGGTAACAATACATGTCATTTTTTTTTTCATTTACAGAACTTGTATGACAGTATCAGAAATGAACCGTTTAAGATCCCAGAGGATGATGGGAATGACCTCACGCACACCTTCTTCAATCCCGACAGAGAAGGCTGGCTGCTTAAGTTGGGTAAGAAATGTCACCATGTTCATTGCAAAGAAAGCTTCACCAGAATCCGTTCTGCTTCTCTGTATTCTCCCTCTTCTTCTTTTGCCATCCCGCCACATCCCTCTGGAGCCATGTAATAGAAGCACTGCACTGCGCTATATCGAATATGTCAGATTAAATAGCCTAAGAGAAACCAGTAAGTTATAGAATACATCATATAAATGCCCCATGACGCTATTTGACTAATTTGAGAACATGCCATGAAAAAACTTCAATTAAAAAAACAAAGCAAAAAAGTAGTCAGATTGTCTTTTCTGTATCAACTATGACTAGGAAGATGTAATGTTACTTTATGCACTGCAGGGCAAAGGGGCTGTTTATTGCACAGACGGAGGCGTAGTACTATTGCCTAGTGACTGCAGATGTGTTTAACTCACAGGAACGGTCCACCTACCGACACCCCTCCTCCCAAGTTTTCCTCAAGCATTTGTATTGGGCATTAAAGTGTGTCCATATCATTTAGGAGAAGTGTACAAATCCATACCTCCCAACTTTTAGAGATTGCAAAGAGGGACACGTCGGGCCACACCTTGAACCACGGCCAAACACACACATGCCAACTTTTTAGACATCCAAAAAAGACACATTTTCAGAATCACATTGTATCCAATGATGAAATACGAAGTAACTTGTTATGTAATATACAGCGAGGAAGCCATCAGATACTTTTTAAAGCAAGACAGTCAGATTGACCCAGATCTATTTCCCAAATGAAATAGAGGGACATTTACAGAGCTAAAAGGGACAGAGGGACAAGGGTTAAAAATAGGGACTGTCCCTCCAAAATAGAGACACTTGGGAGGTATGCAAATCTGCAGCAATGTACAGTAGAGTAGAAGTATCTGGGCTGTTCAACACTGTAGCATTAAGTTGGGCTTCCTTTTTTTTTTTTTTTTTTTAATCCTTCTCAGCCATGTATCTATCCAAGTGTGAGAAGGAAGAATTCTTTTCCAGCACAGTTATGTAAATGGATAAAATGCAAAAATGTATCGATACATAAAAACATGATGCACATGCCATGACTAAGAGCACGTGCTAAGTGCTCGAAACGCGTAGGCTGTTTTTTTTCAGTGTGATCTGCTCTTCTACCACCTTCCACTGTGATATGCAGCATGTTTTTATGTGAGTATCAATAAATTTTTGCATTTTATCCACTTACATAACTATTCTGTAAAATAATTCTTCCTTCTCACGTTTTTGCAAGTGGCTGTTTCATGGGACAGGTTTTCCGAGCATAGTCTTTGCTGTGAAGAGGAGCTGGCAATCTTGTGTCATCTATCCAAGTGTGTCAGAAAAATCTCCAGTGAAATCCGAGTAGTGTGTAAATCCACAGCATGCTGATTCTGAAGAAGCTGCACAGTGGATTTCACTCATGTCATGCAGATTTTGCAGTGGACTTGCTCTTCTTTGCTCCAATTTTTGACTTTTGACAAGGTTTTGTCAGCTCACTACATTACGTGCATGGGGTATAGAACACACAGTACGAAATTCCTCTCGAATGCCCAGGAACCATGCCTGTAAATATGGGCCTTGATTCCTGACCATAAAGATTTTGCCAGGTTTCCTCCCTTTAGTACTGACTGTGCTGGAAATGCTCTGTGCCTAGAGGATGTGTATGAACCTTGATTTCCGTCTTTCATTTATGTAACTTATTTTTCCTTTTCTCTCTCTCCTCACTCGCCTGCCTGCCTGCCCTCTCTTATCCTCCTCATGTACTCCTCTTTCTTTGTCTTTGCCCCCCCACTTTTTTTTTTTTTTTCTTTTATACCTTGTGTTCTCGGCCGCTGATGACCTTTGCTCTGCGTCTTCTCACAATAACTTCCCAGGAGGTAGGTAGAGCTCAGCATTTCTTCTTCCGTCATCATAGCTGTCTGTGTAGAAAACCTGTGCACTGTGCTCCAACAATTATTGGTGATCACGTGTTGTATGTTCTCACCTAACAGGGGGTCTATCGTTTCAACTAAGCTTGTAATAGCGGAGCAGCATCTCCCAAATTTGAAAACCATTTTTGTTCGGTTTCACTTTAAGCTTTTTGAACAGCCTGCCTACTGGTCGCTTAAAAATTATCACTAAAAGCGACAGTGATCTAATGGAAGCCATCTATGGGGCATCATTCATTGAAAATAATAATGCAGAAAAACTGGATCATCGACAGCAGCAGATGCATTTTCTCAATAGAATAATGTACTTTTAACCTTTTGGGTTTTAAGGATGATCTTTTTTTATATATATTCTTTTTCCTGCTTAAGCAGGTTATTTTTTTGTTGTAGTTTTGCATTACGATTTAAGCAGTCAGGTGGTTTATGCTGCCCAATCTGAGAGAAGGATATAATAGAGGGAGAGAAGCTAAGCGCTGTGATATATAGGGTTATATGATGGAGGGAGAGAAGCTGAGCTCTGATATATAGGATTATATTATAGAGGAGAGAAGCTGAGCTCTATGATATATAGGGTTATATTATAGAGGAGAGAAGCTGAGCTCTGTGATATATAGGATTATATGATAGAGAAAAGTTATAAGTAAGAAGAGAAGACTGCTTGAATATAGGATTATATGATCAATGGGAGAAAGCTGAGCTCTGTGATATATAGGGTTATATTATAGAGGGGAGAAGCTGAGCTCTGTGATATACAGTCATGGCCAAAAGTTTTGAGAATGACACAAATATTCTATTTTCACATGATCTGTTGCCCTCTGGTTTTTATGTGTGTTTGTCAGATGTTTTTATCACATACAGAAATACAAGTGCAATCATATTATGATTAACAAAAGCTTTTATTGACAGTTAGAATGGGTTAATGCAGCAAGTCAATATTTGCAGTGTTGACCCTTCTTCTTCAGGACCTCTGCAATTCTCCCTGGCATGCTCTCGATCAACTTCTGGACCAAATCCTGATGATAGCAGTCCATTCTTGCACAGTCAATGCTTGCATTTTGTCACAATTTGTTGGTTTTTGTTTGTCCACCCGTCTCTTGATGATTGACCACAAGTTCTCAATGGGATTAAGATCTGGGGAGTTTCCAGGCCATGGACCCAAAATCTCTGTTTTGTTCCCTGAGCCATTTAGTTATCACCTTTGCTTTATGGCAAGGTGCTCCATCATGCTGGAAAAGGCATTGTTGATCACCAAACTGCTCTTGGACGGTTGGGAGAAGTTGCTCTTGGAGGACATTCTGGTACCATTCTTTATTCATGGATGTGTTTTTAGGCAAGACTGTTAGAGAGCCGATTCCCTTGGCTGAGAAGCAACCCCACACATGAATGGTTTCTGGATGCTTTACAGTTGGCATAAGACAAGACTGGTGGTATCACTCACCTTGTCTTCTCCGAACAAGCTGTTTTCCAGATGTTCCAAACATTCGGAAAGGGGATTCATCTGAGAAAATGACTTTACCCCAGTCCTCAGCAGTCCACTCCCTGTACCTTTGGCAGAATATCAGTCTGTCCCTGATGTTTTTTCTGGAGAGAAGTGGCTTCTTTGCTGCCCTCCTTGACACCAGGCCGTGCTCCATGAGTCTCCGCCTCACAGTGCGTGCAGATGCACTCACACCTGCCTGCTGCCATTCCTGAGCAAGCTCTGCACTGCTGGTAGCCCGATTCCGAAGCTGAAACACTTTTAAGAGACGGTCCTGGCGCTTGCTGGTCTTTCTTGGGCGCCCTGGAGCCTTTTTGGCAACAATGGAACCTCTCTCCTTGAATTCCTTGATGATGCGATAGATTGTTGACTGAGGTGCAATCTTTCTAGCTGCGATACTCTTCCCTGTTAGGCCAGTTTTGTGCAGTGCAATGATGACTGCATGTGTTTCTTTAGAGATAACCATAGTTAACAGAAGAGAAGCAATGATGCCAAGCACCAGCCTCCTTTTAAAGTGTCCAGTGGTGTGATTCTTACTTAATCATGACAGATTGATCTCCAGCCCTGTCCTCATCAACACCCACACCTGTGTTAATGGAGCAATCACTGAAACGATGTTAGCTGCTCCTTTTAAGGCAGGCCTGCAATGAAGTTGAAATGTGTTTTGGGGGAAAAAGTTCATTTTCTAGGCAACTATTGACTTTGCAATTAATTGCTGTTACTGATCACTCTTTATAACATTCTGGAGTATATGCAAATTGCCATTATAAAACCTGATGCAGTAGACTTTGTAAAAATTAACATTTGTATTATTCTCAAAACTTTTGGCCATGACTGTATAGGGTTATATGATAGAGGGAGAGAAGCTGAGCTCTGTGATATATAGGGTTATATGATTAATACTGAACCGGTTCCTTAAAAGGGTGTTCAGCGACTGATCAGTGCTGATTTGTCCATCGGGGTATGAGTAAAAATAAGACTTATACCTCCCAGACGCTCCCGTTCATTCCCGGCTGTAGCAGTGAACTTTCAGCGTTCGTGTGACAGCTCCAGACAATTACAGGCCAGAGAGGTTATGTGCAGATGCCGTTGTGGCCTGTGATTGACTGGAGTTGTCCCATGAATGGACATTCACTGCTTACTTCCTGGTTGAACAGACGGGGAGTGAACAGGAGCATCTGGGAGGTAAGTATGAGTTTTCTCTTTTTTTTTTTTTTTTTTTTTTTTTTTTTTTACTCATACCCCAACGGATGAACAAGATATTCTTACCCCACCCACATACAGGGAGGTCTGAACCGACACCAAGAGAGGTAAAATGTCAAGAGTATATTCCCATCTGTATTGAGGTCACCTTGTAGCTGGTGGATCGGCAAATACAGTTTTGATCAAAAATGTACACTAAGAACCTCAAATTTTTATGTATTCTAAAGTAGTAGAAATGCTGTTTGTAAATTTCTATATTTCCTATGACGGTTTTTAGTGCTTATAGAGTGCTGCTGATAGTGTTGTGTTCACACATAATAATAATAATCTTAATATAGCACCAACGTATTTCGCAGCACTTTACAATATAGAGGGTATACATACAGACATTACACATTAAAAGAACTTATAGGTGAGACACAAGGTGTGAGGGCCCTGCTTGCGAGAGCTTACAATCTATTGTGTATGGGTGAGACGAAGGGTTAAGAAGTGCTCAGTTTACAATGTCCAGCCATATTACATAAATAGGAGGTGGTTTACATAAAAGTTGGGTGAACCTGCCACCGTGACAGTACATCTATATACAGGTAAGTGCCCTAGTGTTGGGAGTGACAGATAGGTGTGATAGCAGGTGGGGGTTGGCAATTAGGGATCTTGATATGCCAGACTGAGAAGATGTGTTCTTAGGGCCCTCTTAAAACTGAGAGGGTTATGAATGTGCGTGATCGCCCGCGGTAGCATGTTCCAAAGAACTGGTGCCGCACGTGTGAAATCTTTGAGATGGACATTGGAGGTTCGGATGATTGAGGAATGTAATCTGATATCATCAGCAGAGCGGAGAGAACGGGTAGGTTGGTAGACAGAGATGAGCGAGGAAATGTAGGGAGGAGCAGCACAGTGGAGAGCTTTATGGGTGAGAGTGATGAGTTTATGTTGTATTCTGTACTGAATAGGCAGCCAGTGCAGTGACTGATACAGGGTAGAGGCATCAGTATAGCGGCTGGAAAGAAAGACAAGTCTGGCTGCTGCATTCAGGACAGATTGGAGAGGGGAGAGTTTGCAGAGAAGGGAGACCGATAAGCAAGGAGTTACAGTAATCAAGACGAGAATGAATAAGAGCAACGATGAGGGTTTGAACTGTATCCACAGTGAGAGAAGGATGAATTTTGGAGATGTTCTTGAGGTGCAGGTGACAGGAGCGGGTAAAGGATTGGATATATGGGGTGAAGGTCAGATCAGAATCTAATATAACCCCAAGACAGCGGGCCTGCTGCCTAGGTGTTATGGTGGAACCACACACTGAGAGAGAAATGGCATACAGTGATTGACAGCTTTTCCTGTACAAGTGTATGTGTCAATCACTGTATGTGGGTGGAGTCAGTCGGACTTTTTCACTTTTGAAAATCTGTTCTTTTTATTGAAATTCAGCACCAAATCATATTCTATATGTATTCACAGAACTCATCTTCTCTCTGTCCTTCTCATCCTGCCATCAGGGTAGAGTAAACTATCTGACGCGTTCCCTTTAACTTGTCTCCCAGAAAGTCAGAGAGGGTCTTTAGAGGACGTGATGGATTTAATTATTTCTTTTCACAGGGTATATTTCCCTGTTACAATAACCCCAGATAGGGAAACAGGTCTGTAATTGGGCAGCGGTTGTCACATGCTGACTGTGCTGGAACTGTCCGTTAAGTCATACCGGTTATCACGTGATTACCTGGACCAATAAAGTTCGTCATGCCGCCACTGCTTCTTTTCTGGTCTTAGTGCTTAGTATGTACAGTGTGTTAAGAGATCGAGAAAGCAGAAATGGTAAAAAGACACTTGTCTTCTCCTTGGGGCACCTTGCTGACTGGCAGATGGACATCAGCCACTTTTCAGCAGTGCTGTAAAAACACACAGCGCATCAGAAATCTTCTGAACGGCGGTACGGGTAATAAAGATAGACATTCGGTCGGGAATATTATGTGCTTAGTTTCAGTGATGACTCCCTTTTAGTTTTTGCTATCATTTATTTTGTTTTTGTTGCTTCCATATGGACTAATTTTAAAACTCAATATTTAAATTTTTTTCGACAGCAAATGACTAAAATAGTTCACATTTCATTTCGTAACATATTAGTTTTTTCTTAGGATTACCAATCAATTATTGTTGTCGTTTTCCTCGTAACTCCCATCCGTTCATCATAGAAGTCATGATGATTAATTTCACTTCACGTGGTGTATCTGTGGCTTTCTTAGGTTGTGTGATGTCCGCTCGGTTAAGCGCACCGGTGGTAATCATTGCCTGGATTGCAGCACTCTGTTCTAATATATACTAAGCCTTCTCTCCCTCTCCCCCCATCCCCATACTTTATAACCTTTTACAGGTGGCCGGGTGAAAACATGGAAGAGGCGCTGGTTCATCTTAACTGACAACTGCCTGTATTACTTTGAGTACACCACAGTAAGTTTATTTGGGACCCTGCTTTTTTAAGTCTGTGGCAAAAGCCATATTAAATAGATTTTGACACCATATTGTTATTTAGGATAAAGAGCCAAGAGGGATAATCCCATTGGAGAACCTCAGTATTCGGGAAGTTGAAGATCCCAGGAAACCAGTATGTTGTGGTGCATGTGAGGGTGATGTTTTTGACTTTTAGCGCCATATTCCAGATATATTATTTTCTTTATCTTCCATTCCAGAATTGCTTTGAACTTTATATACCAAACAATAAAGGACAACTTATTAAAGCTTGCAAAACCGAGGCTGATGGGAGAGTCGTAGAAGGCAACCATAATGTCTATAGAATTTCAGCCCCTACTCCAGAAGAGAAGGAAGAATGGATCAAATCTATACAGTAAGAACTCCTTACACTTTAGGAACACTGGAATATATGATACTTATACCATGTGCATTGTTAATACTTGTTTCTTCACTTTATAGAAGTGCTGTTTATTAGTAAATGTGGAGCCCTATATACCAGCCTCTTTAAACAGGTTGTCTAGGATTTTCTATTGATAGCCTATCTCAGGAATAGGCCTTCAGTGGAATATCCCACATTGATAGGGGTTCTTTTCATTTAAAAATACCAGGGCTGTGGAGTCTGAGTCGGTGCCCATTTTGGTGGAGAGGGAGTAGTTATAAAATGGACCGACACCGACTCCCAAAATATATAATAAATTGGTACAGTTAGTTTAAAAGGAATGTGTCATTAAAAAATGACTTATTGTTTAACTCACATTTTTATGTTAAACACAATTTTTAGGAATTTTTGGTTATGTTTTTTTTAATTTTCCATATCCCTTTCAATATTTTTTTAATAATTCTTAAGTCCTATAGTTTTCACTTTGGCCACTAAGCCTAATAATCGTCTGACACTTCCTGCTCTGTTTAGAGAGCTTTTCATCAGTGTGCTCATTATCAGTAAAAGCAGGGTCACACTGAAAGGAGACATCATTGTGTACAGATAACACAGAATCCACCAGTCACAAGAGGAGATGTCACAGCTCCCCTTCTCCCCTCCCTTCACAGTGATAACTCTGATACAAGTCTATGGGACAGAAACTGTCTTAAGAATCCTATGGGCATGAAGCTGCTGTAAAGTATCCCTCTGACTGCTGTTAAAGCAGTGCAAGCAAGAATGTCTTCCCCACAATCATATATAGACGGCCGAATAGAGAAATCTACAATCGGGAAATAAAAACGGCTGAGAGGAAAAGAATAGGGATCAGGGTCTTGATTTAATAAGTAAAAAAAAATAAATTGGCGACATATTCCCTTTAATGCAGAGCCAAGAGCAAGAGGAGTTGGGTCTTTCCAGTGCTACTACTGCCGTATCTTCAGCCTCATCCGATGAGGAATTTAATTTTAAAAAGTATTTGGATGACATGGAGCAGGCAAAGTGTTGCCGCAGGGGAAAAGTTTCCGATCCCATAGCAAACAGATTGACCAGATTTCGGCAACATTTTTCACTTGCTTTCAAAGAAGTAGAAGCGTTCAACCGTTCATCAGACCTAACTGTGCATGAGGCAATTCAACTATACCCTGAAATGGTTAGAGATGTTGTCCCTGTGGTCACTGCTTTGCCCCCTAGTGTAGAGAGGCCGTTTTCTAGCCTGGAAATAATGAGATCAGATTTTAGGTCATCTGTGAAGGAGGATCTGATGGAGGCGATACTATTTCTCAGAATAAGTTCATAGACTCCGCAAATGTAATTCAGGACATGCTTATTGGAAACTGTTTTTCCCCACTTACTGCATTGTTTTGCTTATTTACAATTTTGTTTTGTGTTCTAAAGTTGTATCCAATAAATATATTTTACAACGACAAGCAAATGGGTAACAATGTTTTGAACTTTTGAATTTCAGGCTATCCACTCAAGCTGTGAACGTGAGACTACCATCATTTTATAGACAATCATCTTGTCTAGCTCATACATAACTTTGACCTGCAACTACTTAGCATCTGCTTAGTTCTGCAGATTCTTGTCATGTAACTGCATTGTTACTGTTTTGCTCCTGGTGGTGGGACAATCTTTTTCTTCTTGATACTACAAATTACAACCTGTTCTCGCATTCCTTAATAGTTCAGTGTGTTATTAGGCTGATTCCTAAGCGAAAGGTCACTGACTCGAATTGAGGAGCAGCCGTGAAGATTTCCCAACCGCATCATCCAACTCATTGGCAATTTTCTTGGCTGAGAGACGCTATCAAACTGCATCTTATGAGGCCATGACAGTTGTAACACGGCAGTGGAGGCGGCTCGTAGGCTTTGTAAGCGTGAGACCAGACGTCCATGCAAGCATCGGGCAACACACATTACACAGGTCTGGAATAGTGGCCCGAAAAAGTTCAAGTTCAGTCTCGTCACAAAAGCATTGGTTCGAGTTTGCAAAAAAGTACATAAAATGGAAGATTGGAAACAGGTGATTTGGAGCGATGAGATGAAAGTCAATAGATGAGTTACTTCATATATTCGAGTACTATGGGTTTTGACAATGAAGTATTGGTTCCACAGTACCCAGACCTCAACCCAATCGAACACTTGTGGGTAGAGTTGAAGAAAAAGCTGTAATCATACTCAAGTCCAGTATGCACCAACATTGGGAACGTGCAGAAGAGATTGGAATCGGCTTTTGGTCAAGAGATGCTTGAATCTCCTCCAGAGCCCAGAAGGATTCAGGTAGTGCTGAAGGCCAAAGGTGGATTTACCAAATATTAACAAAATAATAAAAATGAAAATTTTGATTTTTAGGAGTAAAACAGTATGTATAAGATAGCTAAGATGATTGTCTATAAAATTATGATAGCCCCATGTTCAAAGCTGTAGTGGATGGTGAGATATGGAGCCTGAAAGTCAACATTAAAACATTGTTACCCTTTTGCTTGTCGGTGTCTGTTCTACCTAAATAGCTTGATTATTGTATGATAAGGTGATAAAAAGCCTGATGTTACCATTTTACTACAGTAAAGTTATCACTTCAACACGCATCATGTATGAAGGAACAGGAGTCGGAGTTTGGGAAATTGAGGAGTTGGAGCTTTGGCTTACTGACTCCACAGCCCTGGCCACCGCGTTCTTCTGAAACAACCAGGAGGAAGAGCTATGAATTACCGTAATTGCAATTCGGGCGTATTGCGGCGCAATTACGTGCCGAGATACGCTCCGCAACTACGCCGTGTGAACATACCCTTACAAAAAAAATTAAATAAATAACGTGCTTATCCCTAAAGCCTCTGCTGCTTCATTTGTTCTCTGCTAGTATCCCACAGATAAGTCTGTTCACAAGATGATGCGGTTAATCACTGGCCTGAGTGGTATCATGCCGCATACGCAGCAGAGACCACTGAGGTCAGTGATCAAGTGTGCTGTAAAATATGGCTGTGACATGGGGACCGAGTACGGCAGGAGCAAGGGGAGGTTTTTGTTTTTACATTTTATTTGTGGTTATTATTATAGTCCCAGACACATGGGTTTGCACGTCTATAACCTAAAGATTGACAACAGAAAATTGGCAAGAAATTGTGAATTATCCCGAGTTCTGATAATCTGCGCTATTCTGAGACTCCTTATTTCTGCAGCGCAGCGTTCAGATTGCAGCCGTGGTAGTGATCAGCTGATTCTGCTTGGGGCTCCTTCAGCCAGACTCTTCCTCTGCAATTCCATCTAGAGGGGAAATATACACTATTCCTAAAAAGTTAGGGATATTTGACTTTCGGGTAAAATCTATAGAAAGTGTAAAAATTTCATGCTGCAGCGATACTGGATTCTGAAAGTCGGCCATTAAAGTCACAGCAAGCAACGTTGATTTTCTCATCTCCGTTTAATAAAAAAAAAAAAGCCAAAAAAAATGGAGGGTGTACACCATCAAAAAATTTCAGTCTCAATAACGTGTCATGTGGCCTTGAGCATCAATTACAACTTGACACCGACGTCTCATGCTCTTCACAAGTCAGGTTACTGACTGCTGGGGCATGGCCTCCCACTCTTCATGAAGGGCGCTCCTCAGGTCATTGAGGTTCAGGGGTACAGAGATATGAGCTTCTACAGTACATGGCGACTCAGCTGTTCCCACAAGTTTTCTAGGGGGTTCAGGTCTGGGGAAAGTGCAGGCTCCAGTCTCCAACAGCCGTTCCCTAATGATGCGACCTCAATGAGCTGGAGCATTGTCGTCCATGAAGATGAAATTATCCCTGTGGTGTTCATGCAGAGGCACAATGACTGGATTTATGATATTACTCCAGTAGTAGAGGTTGTCACTACCGTTCACAAAGCGTAGGGCAGTTCTGTATTGACTAGACACACTTGCCCACATTGCAACACCACCACCACCAAGGCACGTCTGGTGACAACAGTGGCTGATGCATAGCGCTCTCCTTGACATGACTAGCATCGTTGGCAGCCATCATTTCTGATCAGTGAGTCGATTTTCATCACTGAACAGCACTGAGGAACACTGCTCCCTCATCCAGCGTGATGCTCCCAGGCCTATGCAAGACGATGATTCCTGTGTCTGGTGGTGTGGTCATGTACTCTTGCTGGTCATCTAGCACGCAGACCACGCTGATATAAGCCGTAACGACTGACGTGACACTTAGCCCCGGTTCACGCGGCTTATTCAAGCCGGAATTGCGAGCCGGATTGCGCTCGCAATTCCGGCTTGAATAAGGGGCGGGGGCGCGGCCTGCCGGCCCCATAGACTTAAATTATCCACGGCGCGTATTGCGCCTGGATAATGTGCATGTCAATTTCTCCCCGCCCGGCGGATTCGCCGAGCGGGGAGGAGCGACGGAATCCACTGTTCTCTAGGAGAACGGTGGATTACCGTAATTACTGCGACGGATTGGCGCCGTACTGCAGCGCAAATCCGGCGCGCAGTACGGCTCCAATCCGCAGCGAAATAAGCCGTGTGAACGGCCCCTTAGTTGCATCTCACCTCCCTTAAAAGTGCCTGGAGTTGTGCGGCATTTATCATCCGGTTCTGCAGGGCATTGGTTAC
The DNA here is from genome assembly GCA_025379985.1 of Phyllomedusa bahiana. Taxonomy (NCBI): domain Eukaryota; kingdom Metazoa; phylum Chordata; class Amphibia; order Anura; family Hylidae; genus Phyllomedusa; species Phyllomedusa bahiana. The sequence goes on from JAODAL010014010.1 coordinate 52,259, forward strand.
AATGAAGCAGTCATCCATGTGTGATGTAGCCAAAGGACGTCCGCTTCTTTGCCTTTCTGTGACTCTTCCAGTCTCTCTGTATCTCTGTTACAACCTGCTGATGACACCCTGTGACACTAACCTCCGAGGCCACTAAGAGCATCCTGCTTAAAGCTTCGAGATGGCAAAGTACTTTACTGTTGATCAATTGTAAGGTGTTGTCTTGGTCTCTTGATGTCAAAATATGAACAGCATGATCAGGACTGTTTAAACCACACTTCACATTGATCGCCTAGATTTCTTTGGCGATTCAGAGATTAAACAGCTGTTGTGAATTTTAACATTAAGCTACTTGTTAGCGATCAGTAAGTTGTGCAAAAAGTACTAAATCACTTAACAGTTGGACATGTGCATCTAAAGTTAAGATATGGTTTCATTTTGTGGATTTTAAAAAAAGTTTTAAGAAATTTTATGCTCATCCTGAAATTTCAGTCAAAAGCCAAATTTCCCTAACTTTTTGTGAGTAGTAGATGAGTATCCAACCATATAATAAGTGGGTGGCTCAGGTTCACCAGGGTCGGTGACTTTTACAGAGCAGCCCTCTGTTTTGAGTCAAAGGGGGTCTTCGGTTTAGGATTCTCTCTAGGTTGACATGCAACAGCTCTTATTAACATTTCTATACATAACGATTCCATTTTGGCTAGGATAATCTATTGCTTATTTTGTCTAGAAATGCACACCTATGAAATGCATGATTGCTAACACGCCCTCTTTACTTGTTTAGGGCTGCCGTGAGTGTGGACCCCTTCTATGAGATGTTAGCTGCCAGGAAGAAAAGAATCTCTGTCAAGAAAAAACAGATGCAACAGCAGCAACAAGAACAGTCGTAAAAGACTTCTGTCTTCTGTGAAAGTAACCTCTTCTGGTTTGCAACCACTTCTGAGCACTCCATTGCCAAGTGAAGCTGGTGATTGCCGCTGCTCGCGGGCAGCGTACCATGGGAACTCAGAACTTGTTTGCACTGGTTGACTAGTGAATTTGCTAGAGCATAGCTGGACTCAATCTAGCCTCCATCATTACAAGCCCGAACTCCGTGGAGCTTCTAGGAGTTTGTTCCTGGTGTACAGCTGCATCGAGGACTCTGGTTAATGGAGTTTGACCCCCTCCCTTTTGTGTAAAAAATATATTTTTGTTTGATTGAACTCTAAACCTTTATTAGACAGATATGTTGTGGGTGTGAACAATGTGCATGAAAAAGCAATACGACCCAAAACATTTCCGTTGCCATAGCACAAAGCTTCACGTGTATTCTGTTAACATTTCATAATTTTACTAATCTTCTATCAAATGATCCTCCCAAGATTGACTGCTCCGTAAGGTGCCAATTGTAGGGTGCCACCATGACTCTATATATACACATATACCACATACATACACACCCTCTGCTGGAAACGCATATTGGTTTATGTCTGTATGTAGCATTTGTTTTCTGCTGGCAGGCTCAAGATCATTCTAAACTAATTTATTAACAGCCATAGAAGAGTAGGAAAACCCAAAGCAATGCTTGTGATTACTTACTTACTATTACCTTTAATCAAAGCACAGAAATCGTAGTTACCCAAGTCTCGGCCGGGCATCTATGATACATAAGCAATGAGGAGCCATTTTAAGATGTCTCCCTGTCATCTAACCACCAGCATAATTCAGCTTGTGCACATGGCAAAGTTGTATTACATACCCATAAGCACGTCAGCTGCGGCAATATAGGCCATTCTACACGCCGTTATGCTGCCTGTTGTGAGTATTCTTAAAGGGGTTGTTTCACCGTGCAGTTTCACAGAGCCACAGCCAGCTTTACACTCCCACTTCCTGGTCAGGCTATAGCAGTTATTGACATCAGCTCTGCTGTTTCTAGCTATTCCGGTTACAGTCACATGACTGCAGGAGATTTATAAAGTGTAGTACACGAGGCTACCAAGCTCTAAAGGGTAAAAACATCTCATTTAGTTAGGTGAACAAAGTCCATTGCTGGAGATGACTCTGGAGGGAGTGACTTACCATGGTGGAATAGCAGTTTGTGGAGTAATCGGATAAGAGACCGAGAAGGAGTTGGAGAGAGGTGTCGCTAACCAGAGAAACTTGTCTTCACTAACAGTAGATAAAATCTTTATCTCCTGACCAAATCAAAACAGCAGTGTATTTGGTTACATGTTTGTAAGAAGAAGATACAGCACTCACCAGTCTTTCTTTTCACACTTTTAATTCCATAAAATCAAGTAGTGGCATATGGACAGGAGAGCGACACACACACTCGGCCTACGGCTGTTTCGCATCACAAGACGTTTTCTCGAGGCCAGGTATTTGGTTATTCTTTATTTACCTTTCCCTCCATGTTAAAATCGAATTATTATGCTGAGGAAACCCCTTTAAGGGTACCATGTGAAAGAATTGCATTTGCTCTATTGGTTTCTATGCACTCATCGCATAATCGTTAATGGTACCCCAATAGATACCGCCAACCGATGGCATAACATTCTGTGACTGCCCCTTGTTTATGGGTTCATAGGTTCATAGCTTAAAGTTGTAGTCTCACTACATGGATTGCTTTTTATGTTAAAAATCTTGCAAAAACAAGTCACTTTGCAATATATGTCCATTAACAGTGTCCTACCTATTCCTAGATATCCCCTCTTGTATGGGCTGCATCAGCTCCTCAGGTCGCTATAGCTACAGACCTGTTCAATCTCTCATGATAGGCTGCCAGTGCTGGTCACTATAGATACAGAACTGGCTTCTGCTGCAGCCTAGTGGAAGCCAGTAAACACACCCCTGAATTCAAAGTGAAACCAAGAAAACAGGACTGAGGTAAGATTAATCAATGTAGTGAGACAACCCCTTTAAGCCTGGATACATGTCCCCTTGGAGCATACTAGGGACAGTTAATAATACAATCCCAATCTTATCATACAATTAGCCTGCATCATCTGCAAAAGAAAAATTGAAGTACACATAAAGCAGGATGTCTTCAGACTGTCATACTGCATAACGTTTTATTATTTTTATTTTAATAGCACTTCATCTTATTTATTTCTATGCTTAATACTACACAGCATTGTCCTGGCAATCTCCTTCAAGTCATCAGACTTGCTCTTCAATGCTGTTGGCAACACCGTATAATGTTTTAGGCCACGTACAAATACTTACGGCACGGGTAGTGGAGTGCTGCTGATAAACCAGTCAATTCTAAGGTTCGGTTTTGTATTCATTTTCACTTACAACTTTGATGTTTTTCTATAGAACTTTACTTCTCTTTAGAAACTGAGTGCAGCTGCTTCTCTTTCTACTGTGTCGGATATAAGATGCCAGTGCATGTCAGCGCTCTTGTTTTTTTTTTGCAAATCTATTGGCAGAAAATAAATACATTAATGTCTTGTGCATAAGCAATGTGATTTCGGTTTAATCCACTAAAGAGGCATTAAACCTAAAGTCTATTTTATCTTCATTTGTTTGGGTGACTGATTGCAATCTATTGCTTTGCGTTATGAGCAACTCCGGTTTGTGAGATTGGTCACCTGTATTCATTTGGATCCAAGACTGGAAGTTTTACCTTCTTCCAGTTGTGAAAACTTTAAAAAAAAACATATAAAATACATGTATGGGACTGATATCCGCAGCACTTTAGGTTTAGTGGCCCTTTAATAATAAAGAAAAGAAAAGTACTGACTAAATTAGATTTTTAGTAGAAGATTTACTTCTAGTTTTGGACAGAAGGTTCTTTTTTGGCAGTTACTAGATTTTTGGAGCATATTAAAGCTACTTGTGCAGTCACAAACTCCACAATGTTGATAGGGCAAGAAAACACTATAGTGGGGTAAAGATGGCCTTGGCTTATAACACTGACCATGCATGCGTTTTTCCTGATCATGCGACAATCGAGAGCATTCAAAAGCACATTGTTTAGGACATGTTTAGAGGGCATTAACCATTTTCAGTTTTGTAATAAAACATGTCTGGCAGGTTGTATAATTGTTGTGCCAAAGTGGGGTACGTTTTCCTGTCCCCCGCTGCACTGTGCCTGTCTGTTACATTTGCTCAAAAGCTGTGAAAATGATTCAGGACTGAATACCTCAACTTTGAAGGGGTAAGACTTGGTATTATTGGATTGGAATTTTGTTTGTAATTTTTTTCTAGTTAATATATTGTACACAGACACGTTAATAAAAAATGGTAAATAGTAGTATGAGAACCTCTTGCTTTGCAAGTTTTTTTCTTTTCCGAATATTGTGAATTTGACGTCAGCCCACACCGTGCAAGTAAATCATTAGGGTAGGAATACACAGCACTGGTTGCAGTGAAAAAACATGTGGCACGCTGCACTCGTGCAGGGCCGGGACGACGGGTAGGCAGAGTTAGGGGATCGCCTAGGGCGCCTACCTCTGCCTGTCCCTTAGGGGTGCAGACAGGGGCCCCGAACTTCACCGGGCTCCAGGCCGCTGGCGTGGGCCTGAAGCGCCGGCGGGCTCTGTATGTGTGTCCGCTGGACGCACATACAGCTGCGGGCTTCTGTGGAGCAGAGAGTGAGCACTCCCTGCTCCACAGACAGTCCGGCTCCGACACAGCGGGGCCGCCGGGTCCTCACAGCGCTGAGGACCCGCCGCGGCCCTGTGCGCTCGGCTGGCAGCGGGGCGATGTAATGACCTCATCACGCGGCTGCCTGTCCTCGGGCGCACAGCGCGTCACAGGCTGTGCGCCCGAGGAGCTGCCGGAGGAGCGAGCGGCCGGAAATAAAGAGGAGCGGTGGCCGGCAAGCAGGTAAGATAAGTATTAATGTGATTATTTTTACCTGTCTTAGTGCCCCTTTAATGCCTGCCTGAGCCCCTATAATGCCTGCCTGAACCCTTATAATGCCTGCCTGAGCCCCTACAATGCCTGCCTGAGCCCCTACAATGCCTGCCTGAGCCCCTATATACTGCCTGAGCCCCTATTAGCTATATACCTGCCTGAGCCCCTATAGCTATATACCTACCTGTGTGCCCCTAGATACCTACCTGAGCCCCTATAGCTATATACCTGCCTGAGAGTGACCCTATATCTATATACCTGCCTGACTGAGAGGGCATATCTATATACCTGCCTAACTGAGGGACGTATATACCTATAATTAAGGAGATACTGGAAATGTGAGGATTCTAAGATATTTGTTTCCAAATCCTCAGGGACAAGTATTGACCGGGAGCAATCGCATGAAGTTGTGAACCGGATGGAAAAGAAAAGGGAAAGTGAACGACGCTGATAAGAAAATACGTCTCCTGTGAGTCACTAAATGTAACTGCAGTGTAATCACTTATATGTCTGCAGAGCCTACATACAACTAGTATCCAACACTATCTGGTCACTGTATGGCGGTAATATACGTCTTCAGAGCCTGTGTACAGCTGATATTCACATGTGGGGGTCGTGTTCGGTCAGGGTCTGGCAGGATTATTTGATCCTTAAGTAGTAATAGTTTTGGGACTTGGTTTTGTAGGAGTGTTTTTTAGTAACAATCCTTTGTCTGGTAGATTTGCTCCATGTATCGGTGGATTATTAGGTGACTGTTATTTAGTTGTATTACACTGTCATACGGAGGGGAGCGACTTTGAATAACGCAAATTTGTCAGGGCTGATTTTCATTGTGCAGTGACTGCTGAGGAGATGGGCGGGATCTATGTGGAATGTGCAGAAAATTAGTGACAGGACCTGGCGCAGGGTGTGAGGAATGAGGGGAGGGGGGTGCCAGTTTTTGGGGTGCGAGAGGGGGGGGGGAGGGAGTGCGCCATTGGCTGTACTTGCTTAGGGCATCAAAATGTCTTGTCCCGGCTCTGCACTCATGATTCCAATTTTCTTGCTAAGTGGCTTCAAAACTTGCAGGTCTGTTCAAGATATGTTTGAGGGGTTTGAAGACTGGAAAAATACAACCACCTTTTTATACAAAAACATACCAGCTTTAATTAAGAGATGGGCAGAAAAAAAATAAAAAAAGATTATTCTAAAAAGTGGAAGCCCCCCAAAAATTTGCAAGACTAAAAGAAAAAATTTAATTTTTTTAAAAATTTCTGGGCACAGTCAGGGAAATAAACCCACTTTATCCTTTTGGTTTCACTAGCTGAAGTCCCACTGAAAACCCGGGGGGGTTTGTAAAAAAACAATTTTTCCCTTTGGGCTCCTCAGAAATTTTCAGCAGACACCTCTGCAGATGATGTTAGGCCTATGCTACATCACTCAACAACTCAGCCCCTAGTGCCTTATGGCTAACCAATGGGGCCAAAAAATATTCCCTTTTAAAAAACAAATTTTGTGCTATTTCCCAGCCACCACTTCTTGGAAGCCCAGAGGTGCCATTCATGGATCCGGAAATGCTTTCACAGAAAGAAAAGTAAGGGAAAGGGTGGGTTTTCTTTTTGGGCCCTGTGCTGACCGGGTTTGGAGGGTTTCAGAATGAAGGGGGGATCGGAAAATGTGTGTGTTGGGGGAAAAGGGGAAAACATGAAATAAAAAACGGTCTTGGCCCTAAGACTTTTTGGTTGCCCTTTACAAAAATTCAGAGCCCCCCTTTTCATTTTTTTCAGAGCACATATAAAATTTAAATGGGGGGGCTTGTTTGGGTTGTTTTGGGGCAAAAGAAAATCTGCCCAAAGGGCCCGGGTTTTTCAAAAATGAGGCCCTAAGTTTTTTTTTCTCCTCCCCCAAAAATTTAAAATTGGGCTGTGCACATCCATAATTTTAAAAAAAACGTAAGCATGGGTGCACAGGGGAAAGGGGCAATAGCAAAAATCTAATACAAATATCAGTAGCCCCCACTAAAAAACCAATAAAACATCAAGGTTATATAGGTTTTTTTTTGAAAATGCATTACGCAAGGAAAATATGAAAAACCGGGGGATTCTTATTTACATTTTTTGATCAAAAATTTTTTTAAGTAACCTCCCAAAAGCGTCAAGGGGACCCCCGCACAGGTGGCCCCCAAACCCATTAAAACATGTTCCCCTACTAGGAGTCCATTCAGATTTTTTTTTTAAAACCTCTCGGGGGAGTGATAAATTTTGTTTACTGAATTATCCCACTTTTTTAAAAAGGGGGTTAAGGGGAGTGCGCAACCCAATGAGGTTTGCCTTTCCCTCAAATGACTACAAAAATTTAAATTTAGGCGGGTGCAAACCCATATATTTTGAAAAACGTAAAGCATAGGTGCACACTGGTAAGGCAATTCTCATCCTGAGAATGTATCTCTTAAGTTCCCAGACTCTGTCGTCCCCAAAAGAAAGGGTCGAATTTAAATCAAGTGCTCTTCCCCCAGGAAGCTTTTTAGTCATGAAGTCGCAAAGCTAAGAACTGGACAGGGTATTTTTAAATTTTGGAAAAGGGTTGGTTTATGACCCACCAATAAAAAATTTTTTAAATCCCTAGAGGAGCCAGACTTTCCTGGGCACCTTTTTGGACACCATTTGGCAAAAAAAGCTTTATTCGGGCAGAGAAGATCCAGAAAATAAAGACGGTAATTGAGAGAAAAAGGTCTTTTTAGGCTTTTATAAGCGGGGGCCGTTTCCCTTTTTGGGGGCCCAATCTTGAATTCTAGTAGCCCAATTTCCCCCCAAACCTCGGGGGAAATAAAAAGGAAAACAGGGGAAAATCAAAAATTACAATTACGGTCAAATTAGACTTTTTAAATTTTTTTCATCCAGAAAGATATGCCAGGTATTAACGTGTGTTTTTTTTTGTTTTTTTTTTTAGCATAAACCAAATTTGCCCTGAAGTTATCCTGGGGCCCTTTTCCCATTTTGGAGGATTTCCCCTGGCAGACAGTGGCCCTCTTTTACAATCGCTTTCTAAAAGCTAGTGTAAACTTAGACAATGTAAACCTGCCTTATTTTTAGGCCAACCATTAGTTGTCGTAATTTTTATGCCAGAATTATGGCACATTTTTGCAACTACTTTTCTCTTCACAACCATGCCCCTCTCCCTCTTAGCCATGCCCCTGTGTCTGCAAAGTCGCCAGAAATGTTTTAATTCCTTTAATAAATGACTGAAAAACATTTTTGTCCAAAAATGTGCCAAAATTTTTGTCTCTTTTTTTCCAACACTTTATTCCCCAAAACCTTTATAGTAAAATGAGCAATGCATCAATGATTGGTGCACCCTTTCCCTTTTTTTTTAAAGAATTTTTGAGTTTGGGTTTTAAAAAACCCCGGTCAGTGTAAAACATTTTTTGTCTCGTCCAGTTATTTATGGCTCATGAATAGCCTATGCCATTAATGTCTTCTAGGTACCTGTCTCCATTTATTTCAATAGAAGTTTCAAGTACAGGTGCGTGTGACCCGCACATTCTTTTGATATACCATAAATGTCTGGAGTGGATAAAACCCATTTAACCCCCCTTTAAAACTTGGATGTCCTGGGTACAAGGCCCCTGGTCCCATCCGGGTTTCCCCAAGGGGACCCCGCTAAATTCCCAAATGGGACCACCCTGTGTATTACAGCTGGTCCCATGCTACATTGTTAGTGGCTGGAACTCACTCAGGCCACAAGCGATTAATCCCTTAGTGGCAGCTAAAGGGAAGAAGAGGGGCCCCCTTTAACCCCTTTAAGGCGGGGGCGATGGTTTTGTGGGTCCGAGGGCTTCCATGCCTTTTTGGAACCCTTAACAAAGGCTTCCCCCAGGCGGGCCCTTGAAACGTCACTTTTTCCCGGCTGTGTCCTGTTGGCATGGCCAGGCATAGTGATCAACAGTTACCATGGAGAGCAGTACACTGCAGTACTGCAATGTACTTCTCTCCAGCTGAAGATCACTGATAAAAAATCCCCTATGGGGAAAAGTAAAAAAAAAATTCTCAACGAACTTCTTCACATTTCTTTCAAGCAGATTTTTCTTTTTTTAATATATCCCTTTTGGGACGGACATTAAATTTTAACATTCATAAAGTGCAAATGGTTATAAAAACCTATGGTCTGTCCCCCATTTCCATAAACTATTTTAATTCCATAATTTTCGTCCATAAATTTTTGGGTCCAAAAATAAACAAGGCTTTTCATCATTTTGTTAAAACAGGACCAGGACATATTCTTGGAGGTAACCACATGCCAGGCGATGTTTCGGAGGCGGACCTCCTTTCTCAAGCAGGCGTGACCAAGTTGGAACCTCCCGTCATAGGTGTTCCCTGCTGCTACCTGCCAAAGCCCCTTTTTATCCAACAACAAAATGCATGACATACAATTTAAACCCTTTAAAAAACTCAATTATAAGAACACTTAGGCCCGAATTTAGGGGCCTTTTTAGGGGCCCAAAAATTAAATCTAAAAAAACCAAATACCCTTTAAGTTGAGGAAACCTGGGTTGGAAATTTTTCATACCCGAGTCTGTTTCTCCCCCCCACTAAGATGCACCACCTTTGTTCCCTTTACTTGGGGGACGTTTCCTCATAGAAATTTAAAGTCTGCAGTTGGGGCTCTCCAAAGGTTCAACATTAAAAATTTGGACCCCATGTCATCAAAATTTAGCTTTTTAAAGGGGAAGTATCACAGACCCATGCTCAATTTAAACTGATTTTGCTGCCGGTTGTCTGGGCCAATGTAAAAACCCCAAAGGGTATTTAAGCATATAAATGACATTTTTTCCCGGGAAAACCCTTTTCCCTGGTTAAAAACTGTGGGAAAGTGGGAAAACTTTTTTTTTTTTTAAACATTTTTTTTTTGTTGGGGATTTTTTTGTTTTTTAAAATAAGTTTAAATTTTTAAATTTTTATTTTTATTTCAGTTAATTTTCTTCCTTGGTCTACCCAAAAATTTTTTTCCCTTTTATAAAATTCTTTTTTTTGTTTTTAAAACTTTTTTTTTATTGTTAGGGGGGTTTTCACACCAGGGCTGTGGAGTCGGAAATCCGGTGCCTATTTTTTAAAGGAGTTGGGTCGTCATAAAAAAGGACCCCTAAACCCAAAAAAATAAAATAAATTGGGCCAGTTTGATCGATTTAGTGCAAAGAGCAAGAGGGAAATTTGGGGCCGGCCCCCTGCTATGCTCCCATAAACTTTAGCTTCAAACACATGAGGAGGGGTAAAAAAGATGACATGGAGCCCGGCAAAGCGCCCGCCCCAGGGAAAAAAATCCGCCCCCCAAGGGGGAAAAGATTTTTAGGGAAAATTTTTCAACCCGCTTTTTAAAAAAGAGAAGAGTTCAAAAACCCTTCATCAAAAAGCTGTGGTGAGGCAATTCCTTTATAAACCCCGACTTGGGGAGAGATGTTTTTCCCCCGTGGTCACCCTTTAGGTATCCCCCAAAACCCCAAATTAGCGTTTGAGAGGGCCCCTTTTTCTATCCTGGAAATATCAAAATTTGGGGGTCCTTTGCAGGAAACTGATGGGGGCGGGTACCATTAAACAAAATTTAGAGGTTCCCAAATGTTCCTGCAAGGGGTTTTGCCCTATTTACATTTTTTTGTGTTCTAAAGTCCTATCCAATAAATATATTTTTTCACTGGCAAGCAAAAGGGTAACAAAGTTTTGAACTTGGGCATTTTAGGCTCCCATAACTAAACCCTCCACTTTCAGCTTTGTTCATGAGGCTACTGTAATTTTATTTACAGTCATTTAAACCCATCTTCTACATAAATTTGACTTGCAATTTTTTAGCATCTTCTTATTTCTGCAGATTTTTTTCCTGTTTAAATGCCCTTGTTATTGTTTTTCACCTAAAAATTTAAGCTGTTTTAATTTTTTTTTATTTTATTAGTAATTTGGGAAAAACCACCTTTTGGTTTTCCCGCACTGCCCCCAATAAATTTCCTTGGGGGGGGGATCAGATTCAAGCATGTCTTGACCAAAAAACTGACCCCGGGCTTTTCTACACTTCCCCAAAGTTTTTTGCAGACTGGAAATTAAAACAAAAACAGCTTTTTTCAACTCTACCCAAAGTGTTCAAAAGATCAAAAAAATTTTTACCCTTTTTCTTTCGGTTTTCTTTTTACCTAAATAGCTTGATTATTGTTTCATAAAGGTTAAAAAACAGCCTGATGTTACCATTTTAATACAGTAAAATTATTTACTTAACCCCTGCGCCATTTTTGGGGGGAGTCGGGGTTTTTGGGAAAATGAGGAGGGCCCGGGGGTTTGGCTTGCCGACTCCCCCGGGCCCCGTTTTACATGGCATAAATTTACACTAAAATTTTCTTTCAATAAAGCTTGAAGTAAGTTCCATTTTTTATTTGAAAACAAAAACAAGCACAGTGGGGTGCCGGGTTTTAAAAGCCGCAATACCCCTTTGTGAACAACCCTTACAGTTTGGGGCCACATGTATGAAAACTGGGCCCAGGGCTAAAAAAAAAACTTTTTTCCCCCAAACAACCAACAGAGTCCCCTTCCTTTTTTCTAATGAAATGAGAGGGGGGGGTTGCTGGTTGCTATTTGGGAACAAAGAGTTTTCGACCTAGAAAAGTTTTTTATACATGTGGCCCTTAAATTTTTTACAAGAAAATGACTGGGAAACAAAGGGAACCTTTTTCTGTGGATTTCCATTTTTTGGGGAAATTTTTAAAAATTTTTTTTGTATTGTTTTTTGCTTCACAACTTTCTTGATGGGGCCATGTTTTTTTTCTCAATTAAAGAAAACCTGTCACCACGATTTTCACGTCTCAACTAATGACACTTAGGCTAGGTTTTCAACCCACAGTGGATTTTAAAAAAGAACCCGAAAACCACATTTCCAAAAACATTAAAAAATTTCTGTACACTGCCTGTCAAAAGCTGCTTAAAAATGCCGTTTTTTGGGCACTTTTTGTGTTTTGTTTTTTTTGCAGAAATGCACAGCATTAGATTTGCTGTGTATTTCTGCAAAAACGTGTTAAAAAACATTCGGCGCTTTTCAGGCACCAAAAACGCACTCCATTGTTTCCTATGGAGATTTCACTTGTGTAAAACGCAAGTAGAATTGACATGACAATTCTTTAAACTGATTTGAAAAATGCATTGAAAAGACGCAAGTAAACGTGCATCGGCGATCACTCATCTGAACGGCGATGCGTGTTTTACATTGAAAGTAATGTAACGCACACTGCACATTGTTAGATAATTTTTGGGTCCAAAAAGCAGATCCAAAAACGGATCTGAAAAACGCTGTGAGAACATACCTTTATAGTAAATTTTCTTGCTGCATGCTCGGTCGTTTTTTGCAACATGTTTCAAAAAACGAGCAGAAAAAAAAGTTCTGTGGAGACCACTGAACATTTTTACTATACAAGTCTATGGGACCTCTTTTCAGTTTTATAAAGACGCTGAAAAAAACTGATGTTTTGTGTGCAGTGGATACATAGCCTTAGGGTTTGTTCACACAGCGTTTAAACTCCGTGTTACAACCGCTTTTCAGATCCGTCTCGGACCGGACGGACAGACCAGAGACGATCTAAACAAATTAAGCCAGTGTGTTTTAATTAATCACGTGGGCTATGAGGAAGTACGCAGCGTGTTCACAATGAGAAACGCCGATGCGTGTTTCCCACCGGCTCAGTCTTTGAAAGAATTGACATGGCAATTCTTCAAAGACAACCCGACGTGCAGGAGGGAAAACACGCTGCTCTTCCTCTTAGCTTAGCAGTGATAAAGTCACTGCTAATGGTTTAAGATCCGTCTCTGAGGACGTCCTGTCGGTCCCGAGACGGATCTAAAAAGCGCTTGTAACATGGAGTTAAAACGCTGTGTGAACAAGCCCTTAGTTGTTCAGTTTTGCTCATTATATCATAACGCCAAATACAAAAACAATAACCCAAATAAAAATTACAAATATATTTTATTAAACAAATATAACAGTACACAAAAAAAATAAAAGATGGGTGTCTGGATAACTGAAGAATAACTGCTGGAAGTAAGTCCCCCCAATATAATAAATTCACAATCTATAATGTTAGTAGAAACAATATATTAACATGAAAAGCAAATACAATTACCCCCCACTGTGTGGTAAGTAAAGAAAGTAAGCATAAATTCCACTAACAATATACAAACAAAAATAATAAAACATTACATAACGTGTAAATACAGACCAGCAGCACAAGGGTACACCCAACGCGTGTTTCGCTGAAGCTGAAACCCCTGACAAAGCTTCAGCGATAGTCGATAGTCGGCCACCATCGATAAGGTTTTTCGATAGTTGATAGTCGATCATCTCCGATGACCATTAAAGTCTATTGGGAGAGCCACAACACCTTCATTCATACACCCAACACAGGCATGAGAAGCTGAATTAAACATGCCCACAACAGTCCAAATGGATACCTGCTACATCTTAGGCACAACACTTAGTACTATAAAAGCCACAGAAAAAGTCACATACATCCATTCACTATCCCGTCTTGTACTCACAGCATGACCCTTAAACCTGCATCACACCCACAAATTAAAAAGTGCCAGAAGGCAGTATAATGTTGAAACCATCATTTTACTTGACAGGACATTGAATATCCCTGTCCTGGAAACGCAGCATGACCCTAAAACCTGACATGACCCCACAGATTAGAAAGTCCCGGAAGAAAGTAGTCTTTGAACCCACCATTTAGTTGAACTGGACATTGACAAACCTGTCCCTGACCGCAGCATGACCCTAAACCTGCCGACCCACCAGATTAAAAAGTGCCCGGAAAAAGGAGTCTTTCAACCACCATTTTAGTTGAACTGGACATTTGACAGAGCTGTCCTGGACCGCATATGACCAGTAAATAAACCTGTCTGACCCCCAGATTAAAAAGTGCCCTGAAAAGGATTCTTTCAACCACCATTTTAGTTGAACTGGGACATTGACAAACCTGAACTGAACGCAGCATGACCCTTAAACCTGTCTGGACCCACAATTAAAAAGTGCCGGAAAAAAGAGTCTTTCAAACCACCATTTTAGTTTTCACTGGACATTGACTATACCTTTCCCCTGGACCGCAGTATGACCATAAAACCTGTCTGACCCCCAGATAAAAAGAGATGCCGGAAAAAGGAGTCTTTCAACCACCAATAGTTAGTGAACTTGACATGACTTTACCTTTCCTGTGCCACAGCATGAACCCAGGGCCGGAGTTACAGTGGGTGCGTTGAGAGCCCAGGGCAGGCGAGACCTCATCTATTAACACGCAGTTAAAATGCCTGATGACGCACAACGAAACTGTCGTGCTGAAGCAGAGTTGCGGAGTGTGAGAACTCCAGCCTTCCTCAGGTACACAGTCAAGACCTGGTAGCGCTTGCCCCTCCGAATGAGTGCGGCCCAATTGACTACACTTGGAAAGTACTGTGTTTAACGGTGTCCTGTTACAACCCAGGTGCACTTTTTCCTTGGCATTCTTTTTCTCATTTTACTCAACGAGCTGGAGGAAATTGTCTCTGTACTTTGTTCTCTGTCCGTGCTCCATACTCCATGTCCTCAGATAACATTACATCTGGTCAAGTTTTCCTGTACCTCCCTAAACAAATCCAGAGGAATTTTTTAAACATCTAATTTGTACATGCAATTTTTTAGTAGTTTAAATTCTAGAAAACACATTTTTTTAAAATAAGATGGAATCCCACCATGTTCTTTTTTTATCTCTTTTTTTATTTTTATATTAAAATGGGTTGCCTCAATACAGGATTGATAGCTATGTTAACAGATCTTGCAAAAACAATTCATTTTGCAATATGTGTCCATTAACAGGTGTCCTACCTATTCCTGTTTCTGACAGTCACCATCCCCCTGCCACTCTAGACAATTGTGAAAGAACAAAGTCTGTTAGAAACAACATTTTTATAATAGGAACTGTAGTAGTAGCTGCATGTCACAGCAAAATGCCCCCAAAAATTCAAAGCATGACCCTTGAGCCACTTTGGACAATTGTGAAGAACAAACGTTTGTTAGAAACAACATTTTTTATAATAGACCATTGAGAATACTGCATGTCACTAGCAAAATGCCCCCCCAAAAATTAAAAACATTACCCATGAGCCCCCTTGGACAATTGTTAAGAAACAAAGTCTGTTAGAAACAAGATTTTTATTTTTATAATAGGACCTGTAGTAATAGCGGCATTCACAGGCAAAGTCCTCCAAAAGTTCAAAGCATGACCCTTGAGCCACTTTGAGACAATTGTGAAGAACAATGTCTTTTAGATACAAATTTTTATTATAATATGGACCTTAGAATAGCTGCATGTCACAAAGCAAAATCCCCCAAAAATTTAAACATGACCCCATGAGCCACTTTGGACAATGTGAAGAACAAATGTCTGTTTAGAAACAACCTTTTATTTATAATAGGACCTGTATAATAGCTGCATATCACAGCAAAATGCCTCAAAAATTCAAAGAAAGACCTTGACCACTTTGGACAATTGTGAAGAACAAATGTCCTGTTAGAACAAATTTTTTATAAAAAGACCCTGTAGTATAGCTGCATGTCCACAGCAAAATGCCCCCAAAAACATCAAAACCAGACCCATGAGCCACTTTTGACAATTGTGAAGAACAAATGTCTATTAGAAACAACATTTTTTTAGAATAGGACCTGTAGTATTGCTGCATTTCAAAGCAGCATGACCCAAAAAATTATAAAAATGACTTCTCAGCCACTGTTAAAATTGTGAGGAGAACATGCCACTTAGAAGCCACATTTTGTTCCAAAGGACCATGATTATAGCTTTATCTCACAGCAACATGACCCAAAAAATTATAAATATGACTTCTCAGCCACTGTTTAAAAATTGTGAGGGAGAAATGCCACTTAAAGCCACATTTCTGTTCCAAAGGACCATAATTATTGCTGTATCTCACAGCAACGTGACCCCAAAAAATTATAAATATGACTTCTTAGCCACTGTTAAAAATTGTGAGGCAACATGACTCCAAGACCATTTGACAATGGAAAAATTCTAAAAGAAGTGAGTAAATGGAATATGGTTTTGTCATGAAACCTTGGTCTTTACAGTCTCCTCCCACAGCAAACCAGAATAATAGACTGTGGAACTGAGAAATAAAAATTGCAGTAAGAAATGATCATTTTAAAAAAGAAGTTTTTCAAGAGGACCAGTTCGGGTTGGAGAGGAATGTGAAGTAGACCAGCAACTAATCGGTGACCTCGGCAATTGGGGCCACAACATCATCAGAGATCCATGCCTGATTCATCTTGATGAAAGTCAAATGATCCACATTATAGCCGGATGCGTTTGTCTGTAATGACTCCTCCGGCTGTGCTGAAGGTCCGCTCAGATATGACGCTGGCTGCTTGGGCAGGACAACACCTCTATGGCGTGTCCAGCCAGCTCGGGCCATTCGTCCATTTTGGATACCCAGAAGTCTATTGGGTCCGGAACACATACAAAAACATCGGTGTTGAGACGCAGATAGTCGTGCACCATGATCTTAAGCTGGTCTCTGGGTGTTGTATGTGTGCCCTGCATTGCATGCGTTGGTGAGGTGGTAAATAAAGATTGCCAGAGGTCACCCATTAGGTTCTGCCACCTTGCCTGCTGCTGCTCGGCTGCCGCTACGGCTACTTGCACTCTACTGCTGTCACGTCGCTGGCGTTGTTCCACCGTGACATTTTAAGAACGTGAAGCAGACGCAACAGATGTCTCCAGTTGATCAATCAGCAAGGTCTCCATTTCCTGCATTTTACTCTCTATTTGGGTGGGTGGAAGGAAAGTGCTGAGTTTTGTTTTGTACCGGGGATCCAGGAGGGTGGCCACCCAGTAACTGTTGTTCATTTTTGATGGCCTTAATGCGAGGATCATGTTGGAGGAAATGGAGCATCCAAGCACTCATGAGAGAGATGGAGCCTTGATTTCCCAACCTCTGGTCGAGGGGCACTAGCAAACTGATCTTCCTCATCTTCCTCTTCCGCCTCAAATTCGCGCCAACCTCTTCCAAGGCAGGGACGTCGGTAACATCGTGGCTAGGAATACCTCCTCCTCCTCCTCCTCCGCTGCCTCCGGCACAGCTCAACACAGCCCTGACTGCCTGAGATGATGCACCCTGAGAGCTGATGCGCCACCTTGCACTACTCTGGACCCCGAACCACTGCCTAATGAAACCGATGAAATTGTGAAACTGTCGGGCCTTGTGGATTTGACGGAGAGAAAGGCTCCGTGTACGCATCTGTGTCCGTCTCCTCCTCCGTCGCTGGAGGGACCCGTTGTTTCAGAGTGTTCAACGATCGTTCCAGAACTAAGATCACCACAATGCTCATGCTGACAAAGGCATTGTCCGCACTGACCATTTTGGTGGCTTCTTGAAAACTGGAAAGGATGGTGCAGAGCTCTTTAACCTGCCTCCACTCTCGGTGGCTCAACCCCCTGAGGTACCCACCGCTGCTTGTCAGGCCATATGTCACTTCGTACTGCGTAATGGCATTGCGCTGCTGCCACAAGCGCTGGAGCATGTGGAGGGTGGAATTCCAGCGTGTTGCCACGTAAACAATGAGATGGTTGACGGGGAGGCCGAGCTGACGCTGCAACGCAGCCAGGCGGGACGAAGCAGGGTGCGAACGGCGGAAGTGCGAACTCAGACCTCGAGCCTTCTTCAGCAGGCAGTCCAGACCCGGGTAGCTCTTTAGAAATTTCTGGACGACCAGGTTCATGACATGTGCCAGGCAAGGGATGTGCTCTAGGCCTACCGATCTTAAGGGCGGCCAGCAGATTTTGCCCGTTATCGCATACCACCTTGCCTGGCACAAGGTTCTTGTCACCCAGCCAGCACTCGGTCTCGTTGCGGAGAGCCGTCCACAGCTCCTGACCTGTGTGGGGACGGTCTCCAAGACAGATTAATTTTCAAAACGGCTTGGTTTCTCTGGGCACGTGAAGCCACCAGAGGACCTTGGGGAAAGAGCCCTGCACCATCCTGCGGTTTTGAAGAGCGTGCGCTGAGCCTGAGAGCCATCCCCAGAGACATCCACACAGCTCACCCAGTGAGCTGTCACGAGATATACGGCCTTGGCCGTGCTTACTAGTCCATGTGTCGGTGGTGAGATGGACTTTCCGGACACGATGCAGACAAAAGGCTTGAAATTTTAGATTACACGTGGCTGGCCCGGGCATGGACGGCTTTTTTGGCAAAGAAATGCCTGCTCGGCATCTGGTATTGGGGGGAGGCAAGGGCCATGACGTGGCGGAACCCATCTGTGTCTCCACCAGACGGAAAGGCAACATTTCCAAGGCCAAAAGCCTGGCAATGCCGACATTCAGGCTTTTGGGTTTGGGATGGTTTGGGTTAAAGTGTTTCTTCTGCTCCCAAACCTGGAAGACAGAAGGCTGGCTGCTAGACTGGCCGCTGTACGGCGTGCAGGTCGTCAAACGGGGAAGGAGAAGGGATAGGATGGGTCTCTGGTGGTGCTGGGGGGTATTTTCGGGCGACGGTGGAGGCATAGGGGCATTGACATCGCTGGGCAAATTCAGAGGCTTGCTAAAAGAAGGCCCGGGCCCTTGAGGGGCCTGGCCTTTTTGACCCCGATAAGCGAGGAGCGGGTTTCGCTGACCGTGGCTGGCGGAATAAAATTCAGCGGACTTCTGCAAAACCCCCCCTCTCCCTTTTTGTGGGGGGGGCCCCCAAATGACACTACCCCAAAATCGTTTCCCCCCCTGGCCCTGATGAAGCGCCCCCTTGCAAATTGTGCGGAAAAACCAGGGATGGATCCCAATGCCCCTTTCTTTCATCCTAATCATCAACACGGGTGACTTGGTCTTTCCTGTTTTTTCTGCATCCAGAAGCTGCGGGCTACAAGAAAGGGGGCCACTGAAAGGGCCGTTGCCGACCGCCCGTGATTTTTGCCGTTTGACCGGTTTCCCTTTTTTCCCCCCTTGAGGGCCCATCAGAAAAGGGGGGGGGTCAAAAGCAGACTAAATCAACCTCTTGATTTTTTAAAAATCCCCCTTTTTTGACCCCAACCGCATTTTGTCATCAAAGAGGTCTTAAAGACAATGGATTATCCCAGGGGTTTTGGGTACCAAATTTAAAATTTTGGGTTTGGGCTTCATGTTGGACGGATGCTAAATAAATGCGATGACGACTTTTGTGGCCGTAAATGGGGGGGGAACGAGGAGGAAAGGATTTGCGGGAAATGCAGGTTGCATTAACCATAAAGGGAAAGGGGTTTGGGGGCGAGGGTTTGTTCGGTTCTGAATTAACGGGCCCTGACCCAGCGATGACAGGCCTGACGGTCCCCAATGACGATCCCTGGCATGCGTGTTGTCGCCAGTACTAAAGGGGGCCCCTTTTCTCCCCGTACCTCTACTTCCATGTGCCCAACCCCCCCCCCTCTTTGCTCGCTTACCACCTGCTTTTTCGCCCCAAAGTTCAAAAATTAAAAAAATTTGAGAAGGAAAGGGAAAAAAGTTTTGGGAAAAAGCCCTCTTTTTAAAAAAGGGGCCCAAATTTCACAGCTATTCTCAAATCCCTGTAATCAAAACCCAAAATTGTGGGTTCAAAAATTTTAAATGCAAGGGTGTCCTAAACAACAAATCTTTGGGCTGGGCAAAGTGCCAAAAAAAAGTTTCTGTTATGTTTTGGGGTAAGACAAAGGTATTTTTTGCACCTTTCAATTTTACCTGTGGTGCTATAAAATTGTGTATTCAAAATTTACTGCAAGCTGGTCAATGAACAAAGTGTGTTCGCCCAAAATTTAAAAAAAAAACGTTAAACTGTTATGTTTTTGTATAAAAACACAAATTTTTTTTTTACCTTTCAATTCACCTTTGGGACTTTTAAAATTGCTTTTTTTAAGATTTTCTGCAAAACTGCGTTTAATGAACAAAGCTGAAATGCGCCAAAATCAAAAAACCCAGTTTCTGTTAAAGTTTTCGTATAATAAAACGGGATTTTTTGGGACCTTTCAATTCACCTTGGGGGACTATAAAAAATTTCGTTTTTAAAATTTTTTGTGCAAAGCTGCGTCAATGAAAAAAGGTTTGTATTTTTCCAAAAATCAAAAAACACGTATCTGTTAATTTTTTGTATAATTCCCCCGGTATTTTTTGCACCTTTTTAAATTTACCTGTGGTGACTATAAAATTGCTGTTTTTAAAAATTTACCCCGGGCAAACTGCGTCAATTTAACAAAGGGGGTAGTCGCCAAAAGTCAAAAAAAAACGTACTGAAAAAGTATTCGGGTAATAAAATGTTTTTTTGCACCTTTCAAAATTTACCCGTGGGGGCTATTAAAATTTCTGTTTTTTAAAAATTTACTGCAAACTGCGTCCCAAAGAGCAAAGCTGTAGTGCGCCAAAAATAAAAAAACCCCGGGATCTGTTTTGTTTTTTGTAAAAATACAAAAGGTTTTTTTTTTTTGCACCTTTTCAAATTTACCTTGGTTTAATATAAAATTTGCTGTTTTCAGATTAAGTTTCAAGCTGCGTCAATGAAAAAAGCTGTAGTGCGCCCAAAAAAAAAAAAACCGAAACGTTTTTGTTTTTTGTTTAATACACGGTAAAATTTTTTCACCCTTTTAATTCACCTGTGGTGGGCTTTTTAAATTGCTGTTTTCAGATTTTCGTGCAAGCTGCGTCAAAAGAACAAAGCTGTATGCGGGCCCAAATAAAAAAAACACGTTTTCCCGTTATGTTTTTCCCCTATAATACACGGTATTTTTTGCACCTTTTTAATTTCCCCCTGTTTGGGGACTTAAAATTTTTCTGTTTTTTAGATTTTAAATCAAGGTAGATAATGAACAAAGGTGGAATGGGGTTTAAAAATTTAAAAAAGGGAAAACCTATCTGAAATGGGATACTGATAATAAAATTTTGGGGGTTTTTCAACCCAAAACAAAAGACCTGCAGTTAAATAAAATGATTTTTGTATCCTAATATAAGGGTTTAGGCTGCCCAATATACCCCGGAAATTTTTCAAAAGCAAACTGTTTTAATAAAATTTTTATTGCAATGGGTTCTACACTAAGTTTTTTGGTGAAAATTTATCCAGTGGGTTTCTTTAAAGAGCTTTTCTGTTTTCCCCCCGCGCCCCCCCCCACCCCCCCGGCTCACCCCCCCCGGGACTTTTCAGCGGTTAAAAATGCCCTTTAAAAACCCCCTACCTAAATACTAAAAAACTTCCCAAACTCTAATCTAACTAAAATTTTAAGGATTTACAGCTAATAGTAGAAAGGGTTTTTTTTGTCAGAAATTTGAATAATTTTTGCCCGAGCTGGGTTTTTCCACAGGCCCAAATGCACGTCCTATCCTATGAGACGCTGAGGGGACACTGAGGCTTAAAAAGGAAAAAGCTGTTTTTATGTTTAAAACTAGGTTTTAAAGTGATTTTTTTCCGCGAATCGCCAAAAAATACACATCCCCGTTATGGGACGCACACACAAACTCAGCCCGCTCTATTCTTTTTAAAACTGTTTTTCTGGGCCCCCCAAAAATTTTGGGAACCCCCGAAAATGGCGTGAAATTTTAAAAAGATGATGCACAGTTTTTGCCTTAATTATCGCATGTTTTAAAAAATTTTGATCACCCTAAAAAAACCCTTTCCCATTTTTAACTTTTTCGATAATAAATCCTCCCCAAAACTAGGGCTGATGCTGTGAAAATCAGCTATAATCCACTTCCTTTGGGGACAGAAATTTTGGTTTCTAATGGGGGATTTCTCCCTTTCAATTTTTAAACACGGTGAAGGGGATTTTTTTTAATTTTTTGGGGGCATTGGTTTCGTCCAAAACCAGCTATAATCTTGGTCCTTTGGTACAGAAATGTGGTTTCTAATTGGCATCTCTTCCTCACAATTTTTAACACTGGCTAAGATGTCATTTTTATCAATTTTGGGGGCATGGTGCTGTCACATACAGCTATACTACAGGTCGTATTGTAAAAAATGTGGTTTCTAACAGGCATTTGTTCTTCACAATTGTCAACAGTGGTCAAAGGGTCATGTTTTGAATTTTTGGGGTCATGAAGCTGTCAAAAAAGGAATAGGTAGGACACTGTTAGGCTATGTTCACACGCCTTATTTTGGGATGGATTTGGTCCCGTAATCTGTGGCGTACTGCGCGAAATTCGGCGCAAATCCGTCCCAGTCATTACGATAATCCACAGTTCTCATAGAGAACTATGGATTCCGTCTCCGACATGCACGTTATCCCGGTGGCATACGCGCTGCGGATAATGGTTGTCTATGGGGCCCGCTACATGGCAGCTGGCGTAATTGCGGGCGAAATCCATCCCCGCAATTACGCCGGCAATAAGCAGTGTGAATATAGCCTTAATGGGCACATATTGCAAAGTGACTGGTTTTTGCAAGAAGTTTAACATAAAAAGAAATCCCTGTAGTGAGAGAACCCCTTTAATACGATTGAAAAACTAAGAAACAAAGACGTTGTGGGATTCCCTACTATTTTAAACATGTGTTTTCCAGAATTAAACTACTAAAAATCTTGCATTTACAAAATAGCTGAAAAAAATATTCCTCTGAATTGTGCAAGAGAGGTACATGAAGACTTGATCAGATGTAGGTTATTCAGAGGACATGGAGTATGGAGCACATTCACCACCCCAAGAACAGAGACAATTTCCTCCAGCACATTGAGTAAAACGAGAAAAAGAAAGCCAAGAAAAAGGGAACCTGGGTGCAACAGGAGTGTCAACCACAAGCATTTCCAAGTGAAGCTCAATTGGTCCGCACTCATACGGGGCGGCAAGCACCCTCGTAGAGGCAAAAATTTGTCAAGCGCTACCCAGGTCTTGACTATGTACTGAGGAAGGCTGGACGTCTTAGCTCACACTTCTGCTTCCACACTCTGCTTCGGCCCGACTGTTTTCGTTACGGCGTCATAGGGGCATTTTTGCTGTGTTAATAGGTGACGGATGCCAGCCCTGGCTTTCACCGCACCTACCGTGAGTCCGGCCCTGCTAGCTGAACCCAGCCCTGGCTCTCACCGCACCCACTCTGGCCCTGCCACCTGAACCTCCGTAATCCATATTCACAGCCTCACCTTCCTTGATCACTTATTTCCTTAAACCCTCTTGACATTATAATGCAGGATTTTCAGACAGACTTTGTTAACCTACTGGAGACATCTGTTTCATTTGCTTCACGTTCTAATGTTACAGTGGAACAATGTCACCAACATGCCAGCAGTAGAATGGTAAGTAGCCGTAACAGCAGCAGCAGATGCAAGATTGGGAAAAATATATTTTTTTTAAATTAGTACATTTTTTATTGGGAATGTATATTCTGAGTGTCCATAAGGGCATTTTTTGGTGGTTTTGGGGTCAGACTACTTTAAAATTGATTGCCAGGAGTGGCAATTGGGCAGTATTGGGACGTTCTTGCTGCCACCGGCACTTCATATATTACAAGTTGTTGACCCCCTAGCAAAAAGTGCTAGGGGGTCCCCTGGCAGTTCCCATGTGCCATTTCTAATACGGGTGTCTTGTGTGTTTGAAAAGGGTCCCATAGCTGCTGGTACCGCTGTGGCTATGCCATCCTCATGTTTTCTGTTAGCCATTGAACATAATGCATTATTTTAGCCTATGAATTGTTTTCTGTGACTTTTATAGCCTTATTGTCTTGCCTAATTTGTAGCACATATCCATGCTACTGTTGTGGATGTTAATTCCAGCTTCTCCCCCCCTCCCCCCCCCGTTTTGGTGTAACAATGAAGCTGTTGTTGCTCTCCCATAGACTTTAATGGTCATCGGCGATTATCGACTATCGGCTATCGGCATGATAATTTCCAAAATCTGTTTTCTACCACATGACGATTGTCAACACAATCGCTCATCACTAAAGCAGAGTTCTCCCATAACAGACTGTTAACAAATGTCCCATAGAAACAAATCTATTTCAAATATTGGTTGGTCCTTGAAACTTTTCTTGAGGGCCCAAAAAGGTCATTTTTGCTGTTTTGTGGGTACAGCTAGTGCAGAAGACAACGTTAGCAAATCTCCTTTAGAAAGAACTCTATTTCATATACTGGTTGCTTGCTGCAAATTATTCGTATAGAAGAAAATGTAAAATTTTGGAGGAAGAGTTCTTGCATAACAGACCGTTATCCAGTCTCCCATAGAAAGAAATGTATTTGAAATTGTGATTGTTTGCTGTAAATTATTCTGATTGAAGAAAAATTTATTTTTGCAGTTTTGGGGCTCAGTAATTGTATAACACACCATCTCAAAATCTCCTATACAAACAAATATATTCTAAACAGGGGTTGTGGTTGGTTGTTGAAAATTGTGCAGAGAAGTTCATTTTTGCAGCTTTGGGGGATCAGTAACTGTTTAAGGTACCGTCCCCAAATCTCCCATAGAAAGAAATGTATTTTAGTGATTGGTTGCTGAAAATGATACTGAGTGGAGAAAGGTTAATTTTTGGCATTTTGGGGGGTGAAATACCTTTCAAATATACCATGTGTCACAGAGAAATAAAAAAAATATATTTTACGCATTTAACCATCTTTTCAGAAAAAAAAACGGGCTTGTGCCCGTCTCCTGTGCAATTTAAAAAAGCTCAAAAACAAAGGCTTGGTGCAATTCCCTCCTATTTTTAAAATGTGTTATCTAGAATTAAAGTACTAAAAAACTTGCATTTACAAAACAGCTGATAAAAATATTCCTCTGAATAGTACAAGGCAGGTACAGAAACCACTGGTAAAAGATTTCAACAGATGTAGGTTATTCAGATTTGGTTTCCTTGTCTCCTATATCGGATGCTGGGGCCTCATCACTTTATGTCTATCCGTTTTCGGATGGCAGATCTTCCTTAGTTTTGTCTTTGTTAGCTTCTTCAGTCTGTTTTCCCTTTGTTCCTTTCTTTCCCTTTGCTGGAACTTTTTTGTCCTCAGACTGTTCCTTTACTGCTGTCTTTTCCTTTTTTGACTTTGGTTCGGCTTTTGGTGGAGATGGTTTAGCTGACAACCGTGCCAATCTTCTCTTGGGGTCATTTTTGGCATAAGCGACATTGATCTTTCTCTTAGGCATGGCGATTGTTTTGTGCTTGCAGCGCTACTGAAAAAAAAAAAATTAAAAAACCCAGTGTAGTCTCCAGCGAAGCTGTAATTTGTATTACACTGAAGCTGCTGATGGTATCCCCATCTCTGTTTTCTTTCAGACATGCGTTGTTTAGTTCCCAGCAGTGATGGCAATGGAATGACACTTGAAAGCTAACGTCCTTAGGGCACATTTATCAAGACAGTTGTGCTAGAAGCCTGGTGCAATTTGCAACCAAAATTATGGTGCACATGCTTTTCAACTGCACTTATGTGTATTGGACAGTTTCTAAACATTTCTGCACCTCGTCTGACAAAAATGGTGTGGCCTTAGTAAAGGGGATGTGGTTTACAGTGCGATGCCGTGCACAAAAATTAAGCTGCAGTTAGAGGCATAAAGTAAGCTAACTTATAAAAGGTGTAAAGTTAGACTAGGCAGCTTTACCAGTTCCTTATTTATCAATACTATAGTAAATGTGGTGCATTGTAAGACTGTATATTCTAATATATAGTCTTAGAGTTAGACAGTACTGATAAATTTGCTCATTGTTTGTGGGAAACGGAAGTAAACAAAGTTTACGGTGGCAGTTTCTACAGTATACTCAAGTATAAGCCGAGTTTTTCAGCACAAAAATGTGGTGACAAATCCCTCCTCAGCTTACACTCGAGTCACTGTCGGCGTCCGGGAGCTGCCATGGCACAGTCACCGGTGGCGATCTCCTCAGCTGTATGCGCCTCCTATGCGAGACATAACTGCCTATACCTGCCTGTGGGGGACATTAAACTCCCTATACGAGCCTATGTAATTTTATTGGTATCCATTTTTATTATTGAAATTTACCAGTAGTCGCTGCATTTTCTGCCCTCAGTTTATACTCGAGTCAATAAGTTTTCCCAGTTTTTTGTGGTAAAATTAGGTGCCTCTACTTATATTTGGGCCAGCTTATACTCAAGTATATACAGTATTTTTTTGTTATTTTATTCAGCTGTATTTTTTATTTTAAGTTGGACAACCCCTTTAGGATCTGCTGTTAACATCCAGGTGTCAGATGGCACAAGTTACTGTTAGGCTATGTTCACACGGCTTAAAATGGGACATAATTACGCGCGTGATTACGTCCGTAATTACGTCCCTAAATACGCCTAAAATAATAGTCAGGGGATATTCAATTGATTGCAATGTAAAATACATCTCCTTGTTCACACGAGGCGTATTTACATGTCGTAATTACGCTGCGTTTTCACAGCGTAATTACGATTGCAAAATCAAGTCCCCTGTCAATTATTGAGCCGTATTTGTGACGTAATTACGCCTTCTATCCCCATAGAAAATAATGGGGAATGTATTTAAGTCATGAAAATCAGTGCCACACTTTTGTGACGCGTATTTGCAGCGTACTTACGCTGCAAATACGTTCAGAGGGTCAAATAGAGTTCACAGTCTCTAGCCAAGACTGTCTGGTTTTGTATCAATTTTTGGGGAGCGTATATGCTTGAATCTGAATTTTGCAGATAATATTCAGAATTAAGCCAGTGTCATGAACATAGAGGCAAGCAGCAGAATGACCAGCAGCATGTCCCGGGGAATTGCGCCATACCAACGCATGCGGCTAGATGTGGGTGCCCTCATATCGGAAGTAAGTTTTAATGCAGTGGCTATGTTCACAAGGCATAAATGCAGGGTGTGAAAAAGTAACCAGAAATTATACCTGTTGGCTTTGTCAGGGAGGGGGGAGGGGGGGGTAGCAGCAGCAGGCACTTTTCATGCTATTTGAAATTTTTACTAAATTGTATGTGTAGTAAACTGAAAGTAGAATAAGAGGGGCAAATTTCTCAAAAATTTCGATTCGGGTTCATTTCGCCAAATTTTTTCCCGAAAAAATTTTTTTTCTTTCCCAAAATTTACTTCGGCACAATCGCGTTAAAAGAGCTTTTTCCAGGTGCACAGAGCCTGCAGGGTGCTGTAGAACATTGTCCATGCTTAAATATCAAGGAGCTTGGTTTGGTCTTCATACAATTTATGTTTTGTATGACACGCAATGACTGCCCCCCCGTCTTAGAATCGTTTCACAAAAAATTCCCGGGGGCATTTAAAAGGGCAAAACTGACAAAAAACCAAGCGAAAAGTACCCCTGTAAATCATGCCAGCGAAAGCTGGAAAAAAAACAACTGAGAGCCATGGCAACATTAGGCAGAGTGTGGAGGTGACGGGGGCAGCCACAGCAGATGAGGTCGGGCGGGGCACAATGACATTCTGGGGGTGGAAAAACACAGGAAACAAAGAGGGGCACAATGACTGAGAGCGGGGGTCCGGCGGCAGCAGTATGAATCAGTCAGGGGCACAATACATTGGAGGGGGCAAACTTTTGGGCCCAGAGTGGCACAATCAAAAGGGTTTGGGGTCACGGCGGCAGCAGTATGAGATCAGGCAGGGGCACAATGACATTCGGGAGGCACTAAACAGTATTAGGCCCAGAGTGGCACAATACACAGTGTGGGGTACGGGGGCAGCAGTTAGATGGGCAGTGGCAAAATGACTTTGGAGCGGAAAAACAGTTTTGGGCCCACAAGGGGCACAATCACACAGTGTGGAGGTCACGGGGGGCAGCAGTTGGGATCAGCAGGGCACAATGTTTCTGGAGGCGGCAAACAGTATTAGGCAAGAGTGTCACAATCACACAGTGTGGAGGTCACAACACAGCAGCATGAGGCAGACAGTGGCACAATAAATTCGGGGGCGGAAAAAACAGTTTTGGGCCAAAATTTGGCACAATCACACAGTGTGGAGGTCCGACAGAAAACAGCAGAGATCAGGCAGTGGCAAAATGACATTCTGGAGGTGGGAAAACGGGGGAAGCCACAAAATGGCACAATGATGAGGCGGAGGTACGGCGGCAGCACATAAAGTAGGCATGGTCAATGACACAGTGGGAGGGCGCGGCAGGAGTCAAGCAGCACATGAGGTCAGAGAGTGGCCAATGACACATGTGGAGTCAGGCAACAGCAACACAGCAGCAGCATGAGGTCATAGAGTGGCACAATGACAGAGTGTTGAGTGGGTGGCAATACCAGCCCCTGGTAAAGATGGTGGTAGGCAGATGGAAAACTGGCAGCAGATGTGGGGCATCAGGCGGGTGGGGGCATCGAATAGGGCTGGGAGGTATTTTTAACCCACGCCTAAGGGCTTTGGGTGTGTGGAAATCCTGGCCGTCCATGCCTGATTCATCTGACAAAGGTCAGTCGTTCCAATTTTCCCGGGGACAACGGGTTCTCCTTGGGGAACATGGCCCCCCCGCCTAAAACCCCCCCTTGATGCCACCACTGGCCGGGCGGACAGCTTCTCCACTGCAAACTCGGCAATTGCTGCCACACACCAGTTTGGCTGCCCAGTATCTCTGATCTTTTAAACTGAGGTGCAGAGTGCTGTCCAATAGGCCAAAACCCTGTTGTTCGGGGAGATCCAGGCCGGGCCTGCTGTTGGCGACTGCCTCCCACTAGGGGGTGAAGGGCGCGCCATCGTGAATGACTTAGGTTACTTGATGGAGCTGGGTATGCCCACCCCACCCCTTTCCCCCCAGCACCGCGGCATTTGTACTGAGCGCGAGGAACCCCCCGGTCCCCTGTCAAGGGGGGACGATCCCGCACAACCCCCAACTGATTACGGAGGATTTTCCCTAAGTATTTGAGTTTGTCTTCCCTCTCAATACTGGGAAAAAGGCCCCATTTTGGATCGGTAGCGAGGGTCCAAAAGGGGGGAGAGCCAAAATCTCCCCCGCCGGGTCTACTATTCGGCTGCACTAGCCCGGCAAATAAGCTTTCTGCGGGCCCTCTCACAAGTGACTCCGAGGGGGTCCCTGACTCCATTTCTACTGTA
The DNA here is from genome assembly GCA_025379985.1 of Phyllomedusa bahiana. NCBI lineage: Eukaryota > Metazoa > Chordata > Amphibia > Anura > Hylidae > Phyllomedusa > Phyllomedusa bahiana. The sequence goes on from JAODAL010014010.1 coordinate 81,057, forward strand.
TACTGCCACGGTGCTTGGGGTCATCCCTCAAGTTCTCATTCCATCCACCCCCCAGCTGTCCTTCCCCCCTCTCTTGCACCGGGTAGAAAATCCACTCATTTCACCAGACAATGCTTTTTGTACAAGTCCTCCTCCTCCCCTCCTTTCAGTCCCCCCCGGACTCATGGCCACGAGATTAGTTGACGTCTCCAGCCCCCCGCCCAGGGGCGATTTTTCAGCATCTTTCCCCGGACATGAACAGGGGTTCGTTATTTTTCCCGTGTCCTGGGGCTGAAAATAACGCGCCCCGGAATGGGCCCAACAAACGGCAAATGCACGCATGACTCCACTGGCGACACAAATTACACAGGGAGTCTTCGTTGCCTGGGTCATCAAAAAATCGTTAAAAAGGCCTTTCTTGTTCATACGTCGGTCCCCAAAATTTTAGGCGGGGAAATTTCCCGCGGGGGGAAACATCGATACAGAGTGTGTTGGGGGGGCCCTTCTGCCCCCTTTTCAATTCGAGGAGGGTGTTGGCTTTGTACAATGGATAAAGGCTCACATTTCCCGGCCCTTTTCAGGTGCCTAAAATCGTTGGAAGACTTCAGGAACCTTTTCACAACCCGATGAAAACCCTCGCCAAGGGGGGGCAAGGGCCATCCCTCCTCGGGGCGGTGGACACCCTGTTCCTCCCATTGTCCCTCACCATGGTACCGATTTGCAGTTGGCGCGGAGAAAGCCACACATCGTTTCTTGCTGCATGACGGGTGACTTCTTCGCCGAGGGAAGCCAGGTTAGAAAGCGTACACCGTGTGCCCACACATGTGGATGATGGAGCGTACTTTGGGGGCTGAGATTGGTGGTGGTGGGGGAGGGGGAGGCGGACATTGGACAGGTCACTTTGACAAAAGTGGGGAGAAAGCGGCGTCCCCTGCCAGGTTTGGTGTGCCGGGCTGGAAGCACATTTACCCGGGGCCTAAAGGCCCCTGACTCCCGACCTTTTGGACAGCTCCGCTCCGGCTTCCAGCACCTTGGAACAAACCCAAAAACTCAAGGACACCAAAAAACCCCCTTTTTTCTACATTTTATAATTGGGGCTTCCTTTTTGAAAAGAAAACGGCTTGGGAACTCTCCAACTCGGCTCGGCACAAGCCATTATTTCTGAACGGGGGCAGAGTCCACCATTTTTGGGAAAGGAGGGGGCGCATACCAACAACTTTTTCAGGACCGGTCAGCTGCTGCCTTTGGATGGTGGACCATACTGTTGTCTTTTGCAAACGCCCCTAACGACGCTGGGGCCCTGAGTAGCAAAGGGGCAGGAGCATCGGACCGGGAGATGTTTCAAAGAGAAACGCCCCCTTCTGCAGAGGGGGTGGAGCCTTGACGGGTCAATGGCATGGTGCCACTGGGGGTGCTGGCGTGGTTCTTTTCGGCGGGAGGAGGACCACCACTCGGGGGACTTTCCCCAGGGCCCCCGGATGGGGACCTGCATGTGTTCGCAGGGGCCCGGGGGCCAAAGACTCCCCGGGGCCCCGCTTCACTTTTTGCTTCAGTTTTTACATATACCCTATTCGGTCCCCCGGGGGTCTTACAAAGAACTGCCCCACCCCCGGGAAAAATGGGAATTTTCCCCCGGCCAAACCCGCTCCCGCATTTGGTTGCCCTTCCCCCGGGGCCCTTTAACCGGGGGGGTTTTTTCCCCCTCCTGGGGGCCCCTGTGCCGTACTTTCGGGACCGGCGAAGGGGTTTTTTACCCCGGGCCGCTTGGTTTTCCCGACCTCCCCAACCGTCTATCCTGCGGACTAAACGGCCACACAACCCCCCATTTGTTTGGCTGGGGCCCCCCGGCCTGACACGAAAGCGGGAAGGGCCCTCTTTCCCTACATGTTTAAAGGGCCCCTTGCCCCCCCCCGGGGCCCTTCCCCAAGGGGCGGCAACACCCAACCATCTATTTGGTTTTTTTCCTCGTCATTTTGTGCTGTCCTCATCAGGGGGGTCTTGGTATGTAAAAGGTTTTGGACCTCCACAACTTTGACCTCCCTTCCCACTCCCCCACATCTAACTTTGCCGCCTACTGCAAAAACCGCAGGGGGGGGGGGGGGGGAATATTTGGCCCCATTTCTTCGCTCCAAGTACCCTGCTGACTGCCCTCCCAAATTTTTCCATCCCCCGCTATATATTGGCGCTGAGCCCCAACCCCACATAGTAGATCTCTGGCTAAAGGAAAACCCGGGAATTGGGACGAGGGGGGGTTTTTGAGGACATTTGGGGGCCCGGGCTGACCCGCCCCCCCCCCGGGCCTTTCCCAACAAAGGGGTTGTGTCCTAAAAGGTTCCCACCGACTTTTGGGCGGGGGTTGTAAAGATGTCATCGGGGGAGGAAAAGGATGACCTATAAACCAAATTTCAAAAACCCCCTTGGGTTGGGCTGAAAAACACAGGGCCCCGCTAGTTTTGACAGCGGCGGGTTGGGGTGGCCTCACCGATGACCCCGGGCTGCACGTCCCCTTGCTGTGCTGCAACCGGGGCCCCTTTTCCAGGAATTTTTGTCCCACTGCCATTTCGCGGGTTCAGAGCCCTACGCCTTTTGTCGAAAAACTGTTTGTTCGAAAATGTACAGAAAACTTTTTGGGTTTGATAAACTCTGTATATGTAAATATACACCCTTTTTTTTTGACTCCAAATAAACCCCCCATAACAAGCTTGGGAAACCCCTTGGATAAAATTTGGGCGCCCCAAACAAATGGCCAGGAAAAATTTACTTGTATGTGTTGTTTAAAAACACGTGTGTTTACAAAATGTAAAAGCAAAAAAGGGTTTAAAAAAAAACCTTCGGACATAAAAGGCTACAAAAAATGTATAATTTTGGCGTTGAAAAAAAAAACAGTTTTTTTTTTGTCACACAACAGCAAAAAAAAGCTTAATTTTAACCCCTGGATTAAATTGCGCCAAAAAATTTGACGGCCCCAAACTATTTTTTTTTTTTTATTTTGTAGCGTTTTACAATTCGTGTTTTCAACGCCACACAACAAGAGAAACAGTTGAAAATTAACCTTTTCCCTTGTGAATTAAAACTACAGAAAAATTTATATTTTTTGGGCCCATTGAAAAAGACGGGTTTTAATTTCGGGTCAGCACACCAGCAAAACAACGTTTAAATTTAAACCCCCGGGTTTTAAAATTGCGCCAAAAAAAGAATTACCCCCACAACTAGAAATTTTAAAGCGTTTTTTAAAATTTGCGTGTTTCAAACGCCACACCACAAAAATTTACAGTTGAAATTTAAACCCCTTTGGGCCGTAAAATTGGGCTATAGGAAAAAATTTATAATTTTGGGCGTTAAAAAGACGGTTTTTTTTTTGTCAGCACACGGGGGGGGGGGGGGGGGGGGGGGGGGCAAAAACAACGCTTAAAAAACCCCTGGATGAAAATTTGCGCCAAAGAATTGAGCCGCCCAAACTAGTAGCTTTGTGCTTTGTTAAAAATTGCGTGTTTTCTACGCCAAAACAACAAAGATACAGTTGAAAATTAAACCTTTTGGCTTGTGAATTGGGCTACGGGAAAAATTTTATATATTTTGGCGTTGAAAAAGAGGGTTTAATTTTTTTCAGCACTCCAGCAAAAAAAACCCTTTAAATTAACCCCGGGATGAAAATTTGAAACCAAAAAATTTGACCCGCACAAATTTTTTTAGCTTGTAGGTGTTACAATTCGTGTTTTTTTTACCCACACAAAAAAGAGATACATTTAATTAACCTTCTTGTGTTTTGGGCTACGGGAAAAATGTTTTTTTTTTTGGGCTTTAAAAAAAGAAAGGTTTTCGGGGTCAGCACACCAGAAAAAACAACCTTAATTAACCCCGGGATGTAAATTGCCCAAAATTGAGCCCCAAAAAAATAGAAAGCTTTGAGCGTTTACAATTGCGTGTTTTCAAACCCCAAAACAAAAAACAAGAGATCAGTTTGAAAATTAACCTTTGGCTTGTGATTTAGGCTACAGGAAAAAGGGTATTTTTTTTGGGGGCGTTGAAAAAGACGGTTTCTTGGGCCCAGCACCCCCGGGCAAAACAACGCTTAAAAAACCCCCGGATTTAAAAAATTGCGCAATAAATTTGGGGCAGCCAAAAAAAAGGGGTATTTGAATTGAAAAAAACCTTTTTCCTTTAAATAAAATACAACGGGAACTGGTTTGGGACCCCAAACTTGGATATTTAAATGTATATGCAGTTTGAAAGGGGACGCACATTTTTTTCAGATCCAAAAACCCCCAAAAAATTAAAAATAAACTTTAAGAAACAGTCTCTAAAGACAAGCTGAGACGCCCACAAAATCGCTATTTTAAAAATAAATTTCTTCAGAAAAGAGCTATCACCGCGGCAGAAACTTCCCTGTTTACACAGTGAAGGATTGTGAGCTCCCGGGCGCCCGCCCCGACTTAAAAAGTGGGGGTTGACTCACAAATCCCGCCGGTCTCTGTTTTGGCTTCACCTCTGCACGTCATGCAGGGAAAGCCCTTCTTTTCCCCCCAGAAATTCTTTGCCCCAAGTAACGCCAAAGTGGGGTTTCAGCCATTTTATCAATCAAAAGCACACTTCGTTTTACCCAAGTAACCCCAAAATTCGACTTTTGTTCCGAACCGAAGTTTTTCCGAAATTCTTAACGAATTCCACCCTTTGTTAAATCGATTTTGGGCCCCTCTCAAAGTAAACAGATTTTTTAAATTTTTAATGATTATTTTGTAAGGGGGACAAAAACCCCTACTGTGATTTCATAAAAGTGTCTTTTTAAAAAGTTTTAAAAAAATTTTAATTTAAAAATGAACTGTATGTTTAAGTGCATTTTTAAATAGTGAAAATGTCCCCTTTTCTTTAGGGTTTTTTTAGAAATGTGGGGTGTCAATTTTTTTTTTACTGTGCATTCCCGCCATATGCTTGTTGTTTCATTGTCATTACTTTTTTGAAAAAAACAACATATTGGACCTCCCACTTTTTTTTGTGCATGTAAAATTTTTTTTATACGTGAAAAAAACATGGGAATTTTAGTACCCTAACATCCCAAAAAATTTTTTCATTCCTGCAGTTAAATTTTTCATATATCTGCTTGATGCTGCTGGGAATGCAATATGGTTTTTAAAAATGTAAAAAAAAAGTAAAACAAATATACTTTCCGCATTTTTTTAAAAAATTTTAAATTGATTTATGTTTAATTCGGTTTTTGAATAATTTCAAAAATTTAAAAAAAAAAAATTTTTAAAATATTTCATTGCACCACAAATTTACAACTTGGTTAGTGCTGTGGGTTTTGTTCCCACGGCATCTTTGGGCCATTGAAAAAAATGGTAAATAATATTACATGCATATTCCCTATCTATGAAAAAAATACAACATTTTTTTTGACGGGCCCCAAAAAACGCCGTGGGACATACACACAGCACAAGTAAAAATTTTTTCAATGTGTCGTTACTGCTAAGCAGGGTTTTTAAAAAAAACGACTTTTCAAAAAAAAATTAAATTTTTTTGTTATAAAAAAATTTATCAGTTATTGAAAATATTTTTTAAAAAGGTGTGGAGAAGACAGCAAAAAGCCGGAGTTGGCAGGATCTGTTTGCGGCAGAACCAGAAATCCCCTTGTGGAGAAGACAGCAATAGCCGGAGTTGGCAGAATCTTCAATATCTTCAATATCTTAATATCTTCAAAGAAAAATATGGGTGCTGATGGTTCACTTTGAAAAATACTACTGTGTTTATTGGTTGCCTAGCAGAAATACGCGACTGAATTACGGATGTAAATACGTGTGCAATACGCGTGCAATAATTACATCCCCAAAGCGTTTTTCGGTCCGTAATTCCGGGAGCAGCACCGAACGTACTATGGACGTATTTTATGGACGTAATCACGCGGTTAATTACGTCCCATTTTAAGCCGTGTGAACATAGCCTTAGAGTTACACAATATTACACAGATGCTTTAAATGTTATGGCAAATATATCTATAAATTTATATTTATTAGGTATCCTGGCCTTCTATGAGGCTAAGACATATGCATTTCATGAACTGGAACCATATATATAGATATTGAAAATTACTTTTTGGAAAATGCTTAATACCAAATTGTCATTTCATTTTCTCTTTCTCACCTTCTGTAAATCTGATTATTATCACACTTAAGGAAACCCAGAAGTTAAATGCTTGTAATTTGGGCAAGGGATTTCCAGCTGTTCCTAAATGTTTCTTAAAATTCTAATAAAAAAAAAACAAACAACATAACATGCATGATTCATTGTCGTAATATTTCAGCCAGCTGCTAAGAGAAGTGCCATTAATGGAGCATGTTATGCCATGCTGTTTGTCCCTTACAAGATATAAACTTTTCCTTATGGCAATTGCATTTTCTTATCTTTGAAATACAAATCTGTGCAAAGAATCATTCTTAAAAATACATTTTTACCCAACTAAATGCGATATAAAGTATACAGAAGTAGGAAAACAATTCAGTAATTGTACTGTATCTTTTAATACTTGATATGTGCCAAGCAGATTAATAAGATGTTTGTAGGCAAAAAATCATTTTATTTTGCATGGTTGGTGCGACTAGAAACAATAAAATAATATGTATTATACATAGAGGAGTTTTTTTTTTTTTAAATAGAAGTATACTTCATCTAAATTCTGTAGAGTAAATGTAAACCATACAGCTTTTTAAAGCATGTCTGCACTTTAAATAATGTGTGGCACAATGAAGGTGAAAAATTCATGTGATGTTATTCATAACCTATTTATATATAAGTGATGCAAGGAATGATGGTAAATTTAGAATACTTACTATTTTTTCATTTGATCTTTTAGGTTAAATAAATACATGATGCTGTCATGTAAGGAGTCGTATCCGCAATTAAACAAATTATTTAGTGGTGGGAAATGTTAGAGCATTAATGTCCATAGCACTTAGTACCACAAATGTAATTTTCTAGCTATGTTTAGATTCAAGTAACATCCATCTTGCAAAACAAATTAAATGTAGTAACTATATTAAATGCATCCAAAATTTCGAAACAATACATTATACATATAAATTTACACTATTGGGTAGATGGATTATAACAATTGCACCAGAATTCTGCCCCAAAAAACTGGTGTACATATACCTGCCATACTGAGGGGACTTATATATAACTTCCTTACTTAGGGGACCTATATCTACCTACCTAACAGAGGGGAACTATATACACCTGCCTTACCAAGGGAACCTATATATACCTGCCTAAATGAGGGGACCTTTATATACCTGCCTAACTCAGGGGACCTATATATGCCTGCCTAACTGATGGGACTAAAATATACCTGCCTAACTGACGAGTCATATATATATATATATATATACCTGCCTAACTAAGGGGACCTATAAAGTGGGTCCGGAAAGTATAACAATTTTTAAATCTTTGTTTCATTGCAGCCATTTGGTAAGATCAAAAAAGTTCATTTTCTTGCTCATTAATGTACGCTCTGGACCCCATCTTGAAAAGAAAAAAACAGAAATGTAGATATTTTTGCAAATTAATTAAACAAGAAAAATGTAACTATCACATGGTCTTAAGTATTCAGACCCTTTGATCAGTACTGAGATGAAGCACCCTTTTGAGCTAGTACAGCCATGAGTCTTCTTGGGAATAATGCAGCAAGTTTATCACACCTGGATTTGGGGATCCTCTGCCATTCTTTCTTGCAGATCTTCTCCCGTTCCCTCCGGTTGGACGGTGCATCTTGGTGGACAGCCGTGTGCAAGGCTCCCCAGAGATGCTCAATTTTGGGTTTAGGTCAGGGCTTGACTGGGCCGTCAAGAATGGTCACAGAGTTGTTCTGAAGCCACTGCTTTGTTATTTTTAACTGTGTGCTTAGGGGCATTGTCTTGTTGGAAGATGAACTTTGCACATTCTGAAGTCCAGAGCACTCTGGAAGAGTTTTTTATCCCG
>JAODAL010014011.1:0-88995 GCA_025379985.1 Phyllomedusa bahiana
CCGTTTTTTACGCACACATCTAGCACCGGGTTTCTTTTTGGTGGAGTTGCTCCACTGTAATGTGTCGTTCTGCCCTTATGCACCTTTGTAGTTGACACTCACCTCAGTGACATGTGGTGCTCCACAGTTTCCATGTCACTTATTCACAATGACACTATTTGTCCATTCACCATACCCTTTTTACCACAGCAGCATGCAAACAGTTCACAAGCTGCACAATTTCAAAAATACTGCCACCTTTGGCCCAAAAGCCAAAAATTATCCCTTTTTGCAAATCTGATAAATCTCCCTTTTAACACATGACAGCAACGAGGGATATGTTTTCAGATAGCCTAATGCAAACCTTACCTACCCACCAAAGTCAGCGACCACACATGATTTCCCTTCTTTGGGCTGCACCTGCGATGCCAAAAGTGGGAAGCATCAAATAATGTACTCACGGTTTTTTTTTTCTTTTTTACTTTTTTTTCAATACACTATATAGTAAATTTAGAGTGGTTTTCTTGCCATGCTGCAGAAAGCATCAGGTTCCCATTTCCTGTTCAGGCTTTAGGCAGATCTACAGCAGTGATTGGCCTATCAGCTCTGCTTCCTATTGACCGTTAAGGGACTTTGGGTATGATTTTCTAAACAGCAGGGCAGAAGACTACAGAGTTTTAAAGGGTTAAAGTTTGTCAGTAAGAAGCAAACAAACTCCTCCTACTGATAAGACACAGCAAGAAGTAACTCCCCTCCATCACGCTCTAGAGCTGCAGAGCAAGAAGGTTAAACCTTTAAACCCTGGGGAACTTATGTACAAAATCAGGAGATAAGTTCCGTCTAACCGAAGGGGAAACAAAATCAGAACAGCAAAGTATTTGTTGTTTTTATAGTTTTTTATGTACCGTTGCCTATATTACGTGTTTAAGGGTATGTTCACATGATGTACTGCAGCGCTTACAGTACGCACCACAGTACATTGTATCTTTCGGGAGCTCAAGCTAATACGCGTGTACTGACAGGAAACTAAAACAGCAGAATATGTAGCAATAATTAAAGTTATGGGTAGTAGTACCATATACAGAGAACCCACATAGTAGCGCTAGTGTTCTTGCACTTATGTGCTGCTTAACCTATGGGCTCCATATCAGCTATAGGTATGCCAATGCTATTAACTAGCAGTTAAGCAATGTGCAGCCATTACGGAATTAAGACACCCTCTGTCCATATGGGCTATTAGGATATATAGACTTCATAGAGAGGGGTCCTTTGTTTTGGAACCTGCTTTGTGAGCCAGAATGTGCAGTGCTATTTTTTTGTCAATTATGAATAAACCCAACAAACCTCAATGTACAGGACTGTGCAAAAGTTTCAGGCATACACAAATAAAAGTGTTAAAGTTTTTAAAGGGATTTCCCTCACTACATTAATTCATTTCCCCGAGTCCTTTTTTTTGGGTTTTCACTTTGAATTGGGGGCTTTTTTACTGGTCCACTAGTCATAAAGCCAGGTCTGTAGCTATAAAAACCATCGACAGCCTATCAATAAAACAGGTCTGCAGCTATATGACCTGAGGACGGGGGCAGCCATACAAGAGGGGATATCTGGAAATAGGTAGAACTGTTAAGACATATTTTGCAAAGATTTTGTTTTTGCAAGATTTTTTAACATAAAAACAACCCTTTGTAGGGAAAAATCCCTTTTAAAATTTAAAAAAGGCTTATTTTTATCAATTAAAATGTAAAGTAAAAAATAAAAGAGAAAAAAACATTGGTCAAAATTTCTGTGATCAACCTTTGCTTTTGAAGTCCGGGAAAGGATGAAATGACCCTACAGGCCCTGATCCATCGGGTTTGTCTAAACTACACAAAGAGACAGAAGATCTGAGGAACACAACCACAGAAGATTTTGGGTTTTTACTTCTCCAAGATGTTTGGATCAACCTCCCACTGACCCTTCAAACACTGGTACAAGTATCAAAGATCTGGGGCTGTTTAAGGAAAAGGGAGGTCCCCACCCAAATATGATCCAATTTGTTTTTCTTTTTTGTTTCTTTTGTATTTTGTTAACTTTTTAAAATTTAAACTTTTAACTATTTTTAAAGCTTTTTTTACTTTGCAACCCCTTTGACCTACAATTTTGTGGGTTAATGGGTCTGTTGGGTGCAGGGGGATTTTTTTATTCAGATCTGGAACGGTTTCTTTTAAAGGGGAAGCCAAATTTGCAACTTTGAACATACCTTGTTCTTTTTCTGTAAAGGGCCAAGCACCCTTCCCTGCCAATAGAAAGTTGAGTCTCTATATGACAAATATTGTAGTTTCCCAGTTAATGGCTTAATAATTTTACAATACAGGTAGAGCCAGGATGCCTCTCTTATAAGCATTATTATTGAACAAGGATGGTGGAAAATGTTGCCTGTGGTCCCTGTACAGTAGTGATGCTTAAAGGGGTTTTGCCACGATGTAATGTTGACGTGGGATCCTCCAAAATGGGTATTTAATCACTTTTCTAAATACAATGATTACAAAAAGTAACCCTTGAGAGCTCAGCTTTCTTTACATGCCCAAAGTTACTTAAAAGTTACATTAACACACCAAGCTGACAGGACTGTCCCCCCGCGTTTTGCGTTGCTGCACTTTTTTATCTAAATAACGGGGAACATGAAGGAGCTGGCAAAGGACTGGGGAAAAAAACATGAATCAGCCCGTGTCTTTTTTAATGAACCACTGGTTTTAATGTAATTATTTCAGTGAACATTTTCCACCTCCTGCTTCTTGGGTGTTCTCACCCCCTTGAGGCTTTCCCGCTTTTTAAGTCCTTCGACAATTTAAAAGGTAAGGAAGTCACTTCTTGGCAAAACCGCTTTAACCTGACGTAGTACGTGAGCTGTGTGCAGGCCAGTGCTATGTAGAAACCAATAAAATAAAAAGCTAATGCCTAGGGTTGCATAGAGAATCTTTCCACTCCCCCATGATTATTTAATAGAAGAGAGGATGGTGACAGCTCCTGTTTAAGAGTCTCCACCTCGTTCAGATTTCTGCCTTGCCATTCACAATGCCTTTTGCATGAAAGCGAATACCCAGTGTGAGACTTGCCGTCAATAATACCAGCCGCAGCTTGACAAAACTCATTTGGCTTCTGAATATTCTAGAGCCAGCACATGCCCCAAGGATTAAAATAGGAATACATTGAAGAGAGTTAAATTGAGAAATGGGTTTTAAACTCTCCCGTACACCAGTGTGTGCTAAAAAAAAAAATTTTAAATTTCAGCGACACAAATAACTTCTAAAACTTAAAAACAATCATTTCAGGAGACTTAAGACTGCGCTTATCTTTATTTGATAGTTCCTACTGAATAATCATTGCAATTTAGTACTCCTTTACATTTGTATAGAAACTCTGGAATAATTTTTTAATACTCTATTTTAAGGCTGTATAGGATATGTCAAGGCACAAAATACGGGGCTATATGTCATACACCGTAATCCTATCATAGTGGGCCTAAATAACTGCATCATCTGTATCATACAGGGTCCAAATAAGAGTTTCATATTTTGTTAAAGTGGGACACTTATATGAATACAAGTTTAATAAAAAAAAATATAGAAATTAAAAAAAGGTCACAAACAATTAGGATAAATTAGTCAGGGTTTCAATATTTTTTCTGTTCATCCAAGAGAGATTAGCTGAAACAGGGCAGCAGATAAAGACACCAAGCTACTTGCATGCTTCTAGAAAACTCCAATTTATCTCCACATGGGTGCAGTTTTTACATTCACATCCCCCAATATGCTTGCAACACCATAAGGAAACTAAAAGTACAAGTTAAAGGGGTGGTCTCACTACAAGGATTGCTTTTTATGTTAAATATCTTGCAAAAACAAGTCACTTTGCAATATATGTCCATTAAAAGTGTCCCACCTATTCCCAGATATCCTCTCTTTTTTGGCTATACACTCCTCGGTCGCTAAAATTTAAAAACCTTTCATTCCCCTCATATAGGCTGCCACACTGGTTTTTAGCTACAGACCTGGGGGGCCTCACAGCCATCACGCAGGCCCCTAAAGTCAGTAAACACACCCTGAAATTTAAAAATTAAAACCAAATTTAAACAGGACTGAGGCAAGATGAATCAATGTAGTGAGACAACCCTTTTCAGGAAAAAAAAGTTTGTAAAGATAAAAAAAAATCAAAAACAAATATTAAAAGTTCAAAACATAACCATTTTGTCATTTTACAAATAAAATAATAACGTTATAATAAAATAATAACTAGTATCGTCACATGTAGAAAAGTGTGATCTATTTAAATTTAACATTACTCTTGTATAGTGAACACCATAGGGAAAAAAAAAAAGCATACCCAATGTTAAAATTGTATTTTTTTTTATTTTGTGTCCCCAAAGAATAAAAAGTGATGAAAAAGTTGCATATGCCCAAAATAGTACCAGAAAAACTACACTTCAGCCCGCAAGAAATGAGCCCTCTCTCATTCCCAAAATGGGGAAAAAAAATTTATTGTTCAAGAAAGGTGCTGCAAAAGTAAATTTAAAGAATAAAGAAAGTTTTTATTTTAAATGACTAAGGGGCCGTTTACACGGCACAGGACAAATACCGGTCAGTTTATCCGTGTACACGGCCACCGGGGGACGGCTTTTCTCCTTGGTTAGCGGAGAAAATCTCTCCCCCTTCCTATAGACATGTTCATATTCCGTCCAAAAACCGGTCGGAAGAATGATCATGCTCAATGTTTTTCGGACCGCCGGCGGTCTGAAAAACTGCCAGGCGGAAAATCCGTGCAGTGGGGACTGCTGCATGGATTTTTCATTAAGTTCCGGTTTGCAGCCAGTTTTCAAAACCGAAAACCAGCTGAAAAACCTGGCTGTGGGGACAAGGCCTAAAACATAACAAAAACTCCACAAATTTGGTGTCACCTGAATCGTACCAAACTGAAGAACACAGATAGCATGTCATTTATACCGGACAGTGAATACCATAAAAACTAAATTCCCACAAGTATTTTATTTTTCTACGTTTCATCCCACAACAAATTTAATTTGGGTATTTTCTCAGCAAATTATATGGTAAATTAACGGCAACATATAAAAATGACATATTATCCTGCAAAAACAAGCCCATATTTATGTAGATAAAAGAAAATAAAAAGTAATGGCTATTGGAAGGTATGAAGGAAAAATGGTGGCCACAAAAATTGCTGCGGTGAGAAGGGGTTAACGCTGGTATTTGTTATGCTGAATTTATCTATACCTGCTAGCTATGGGAAGGGAACTTTGAAATGCAAAACAAGAGTCGAAAAGCAACTAGTTTAGAGAGAGAGAGACATAATGGAAGAGTCACATTGAATATATAGGTACAAATACAAATACTAAATCAGTAGCCAGCTTATCTGCAGCAGCAGCCACCAATAATCTGTGCCATTTCCTGCCAATTGCAATTGTCTTCTTCACTGGCTTAACCTTGTTTTCAGATTCTTGACATTGGGCTCCCTAGTACATGTTGTATCAAAATAGCTACTCAATTTGTGCCAGGTGGAGTGGATTGTTGGAGGCTTCTACATGGGGGAAGTCCTATGATAGTTGGTGCTATACAACCTCCTATAATCTGTATGATCTGTGAGATAAGTAAAGTCAGTTTATAATAGGACCATTTTTTAACACAAATTTAAACAATATGGGTGACATGTAGGACAGGCTGCACCAGTTTTCTGGCAACAAAAAGCTTTAATAGCCCTGTTCTATAGATGTATGAACAGTCACACCCCAAACTTTGGTGCAATAAGCACAGGAGCGACACTTTGTAATGTGCAAAAGATTACGGGCATTCTGGGGGCGTCGCTTCACATGCATAGAAGTAGACACATTTAGGATTCTATGACGCCAAATCTAGGTGTATAACAGTTACAACAGCCAAACCAGGGTAAAGGTGGTGCCTGAGCCAGACTTGTGGTATTGGCTCTACACTGCCCTGTATGTATGACCTGCAGAAGAACAGCCAGACCAGGGTAAAGGTGGTGCCTGAGCCAGACTTGTGGTATTGGCTCTACACTGCCCTGTATGTATGACCCGCAGAAGAACAGACCAGGGTAAAGGTGGTGCCTGAGCCAGACTTGTGGTATTGGCTCTACACTGCCCTGTATGTATGACCTGCAGAAGAACAGCCAGACCTCAAGGTGGTGCATGAGCCAGACTTGTGGTATTGGCTCTACACTGCCCTGTATGTATGACCTACAGAAGAACACCAGACCAGGGTAAAGGTGGTGCCTGAGCCAGACTTGTGGTATTGGCTCTACACTGCCCTGTATGTATGACCTGCAGAAGAACAGCCAGACCAGGGTAAATGGTGTGCCTGAGCCAGACTTGTGGTATTGGCTCTACACTGCCCTGTATGTATGACCTGCAGAAGAACAACCAGACCAGGTAACGGTGGTGCCTGAGCCAGACTTGTGGTATTGGCTCTACACTGCCCTGTATGTATGACCTGCAGAAGAACAGACCAGGGTAAAGGTGGTGCCTGAGCCAGACTTGTGGTATTGGCTCTACACTGCCCTGTATGTATGACCTGCAGAAGAACAGGTTCATATATTCTGGCACATTCTACACTTCCTTAAAGCTATTTAGAACTGTCCTGTCAGCGCCAACGTTCATACATGTCGCCCTATAGCTTTATAGTGAAATTATACAACAATTAACCCATAGTGAAGTATGAAAAGAGTATTTTGTATTTGAAAGTATTATCTTTTATCTTCAATAATTTTATGAATTATACTTCTATGCAAACAGCTTCCCATTATTAGTTCTAAAGCTTTTTCCATCATTATAGTATTTGTTTCACACAAATGAGCCAAATGTCTTACCAAGTAGTGATTGCAAAAAAGTTATTTTCTGTTCATTGAAACTGGAGGTTCCAGCATAAAACATTGTTTTTATGCAATCGTTTGAAAGGGACTGTGTCATCAGAAAATGACTTATTGTTTTAGTCATGTTTTTATGTTAAATACATTTTTTAAGCATTTTTTATGTTTCTTTTTAATCTTCCACATCACTATCAATATTTTATTAAAAAATACTGACCGTGCAGTTTTCTCTGGGCTTATTAATAGTCTATGGCTATGTTCACATGGCGTCATTTCGGCGCACATTTCGGCGCGTATTTGCGCTCTAATATGCGGTGAGATGCGCGCCTAAATAACGGCGTAATCCATAGGAGAACTATGGATTACGCCTCCTCTCCCGTGTGTACAACATGATCGTATTGTATGCGCAGGGAGATAAGTGACATGCGTATTAGCGTGACCTCCCGAAACACACGATGTATTGTGGCGTGTACTGCACGCACCACACTACATCGTGTGAACATACCATAACCTCCCTGATCTGTAGAGAAAACTTTACAGCCGTCTCCATATTAACAGTACAAGCAGGATTACACTGAAAGGGGGCACCTATGTGTATGGATTGTATTGGTTCCTCTGGTTACCAACCATATCTCCCTTCCTGATTAGACAGAGAGCAGGGAGTTACATCACCAGGATGGACGGTAGCTTGAGAACAGAGTGTGTCATCTTTAAGAAACAAAATAGATTAATTTGATTGAATACTTTGAGTTCTAAAGCCTTCTGCACTATAGATTTAATCTCCTGCATCATGCTATTGCATTTTAGAAGGCGGGGAATAGGGGCTGATATGCTAATCATGCATAGAACCCCCCAAAAAGCCTAATGGGGCAAAATTTAGGACAGGAAAATTGAAGATTCCGTGATTCTGTGAAAACATGGGGAACAACCACTGAAGGGCACGGGCCTTGGGACCTACCCTATTTTTTCTATAACAAGGGAAATATTAGGTAAAGGGTTTTTAAACTCAACTTTATGGCATTTCTGTTGGATATGCCAAAAAGCCTAATAGGTGAGGGTCTATAGATAAGTAAGAGCACCCATACAGTACGAAATAGCCCTTCTTTTCATCTCCTCCTTCTAGCTGCTGATTTATGTTGCAAAATGGGATCAGGGACACCCATTTCTTTAATAAAAAGTGTGGTTGGGGAAAAGAAAAATGAGAAGATTTTGAATGACTGTGTCTTTTTCCCATTTTTAAATGTGCTGTCATAGTAAATAAAACTAAAAAAGAGTACGACGAACATCAAGTCTCACACATTCAATGTACATTCCATTTTACGTGATTTACATTTCAGCTTTTTTTGTGCATTTGGGGGGAAAAAAAAATCACATGGACTTTTAATATGATTATCAAGACTTACAAAATTCAGGGCCCCCGCTTGTGTATTAGTTTATATGTACGAGTCTGTCCCAGACTGCCCCTTCAAAAAGAAAATATTTTAAACATCACTGTCATTTTTATTATCTACTGTCGGACGGGGGGGCCCCGGGGGGCCACGGGGGTTTTATTTTGGGGGGGCCCACCCTACGTCTGAAATTTCCCCGCATCTCGGCATAAATGCGCCCTTTTTCAAAAAATCAGTTGAAAAACAGAACTGTATTGTGTAGTACAATAGCAAGAGAGTCACATACTGTCTTCTCCACTCTGTCAGTCAGTATATCATGAAAGGGCTAATGGCTCCACCCCCATATCCCCCCCCCCACCCACAAAAATATCCCCCCCCACTTTCCCTTGGTCACGCACCTCACCACCTCCTAAAAAAAACACACAAAAAAAGAAAAGTGTAACTCGTATCACGGGTAAATCGGGACACATGTACCTGGCTTATACGGCGCCGATATAACCTACAACACCGCCATATAGAGAACATAGGGGTAAAACCAGCTCGGGTATAACCTAAAACACCGCCATATAAAACCCAATAATCAGACACCAGCTAGGTATAACCAACAACACCGCCTTTAAAAGGACCCCTAAGGTCAACCCCAGTGGGAAAACCTAAAACCCCCCACCATATAAGACCCAATAAGTCAAACCAGCCGGTTATAATCAAAAACCCCACCAATAAGACCACATAGAGGTCAGACACCAGCTCAGGATCCTCCCAAAAACCCATATGAGACCACTAGGGTCAGACCCCACTCGGGTAAAACCCTACAAACCCCCCCCATTAAGCCCCACAAGAGGCAGACCCAGCTCAGGTATAACCCCAACCCACCATAAAGGACCACATGAGGTCAGACACCACCATTTTAAAACCTCCCCAACACCCCCATATAAAACCCAATAAGGCAGACACAGCTCGGTAAAAACCTACAAACCCCGCCATAAGAGCCCCAATAGGGGTCAGCACCATCGGATAACACAACACAATCAAAAGAGACCACATAGAGGTCAAACCCCCCAGCTCAGTATAACCTAAAACAAACCATTAAGAACCACATAAGGTAGACATATAGGTTAACCTACACACCACCATATAAGACCACAAAAGGTCAAAATCGCTCAGTAAAACCAAAAACACCACCAAAGAGCCACATAGAGGTCAGACCCCACTCAGGCCCCATCACATTACGGGAATACAGCCTGACCAATACGGGTAAAATAACCCCAAAAAACAGGTATCCCCGGAGCGTCCATCTGGGGAGTCGTTCTTTTCTTTCATGAGCGTTTTTTTTTCCCTTTCTTCTGCATCCGTTCCACACCGCCATGTGACTTGTCCCGGCCACAACTCACCCTCAGAAATTACACACAAATATTTAAAAACCCCAAATTTTCCAGCATCTCTTTACCTTTCCCAACCTCTGACAAACTACCGGGGGTGGGAGAGGGGGGTAAAACCCCTAACTTAGAGGCCAGTATCCTAAGGGGTTGGAGGGGGGGGAAAGGACTAACCCTCGGGAAATAATGCTAAACATGGCTGCTGCCCTCTAAATTTATTACCGGTAGGTAGTAAGACTCGGGGTGGTGGCAAATAGGAAAGGGCCCCCCCAGTCTGTAGGTAGGTTTTCTCCCATTAGGTAAGCTGTAGTATTTAGGGCCCCCTTTATATAGGCTGCAAGCATTAGGGACCCCCTTTAGGTAGTTACGGCAGTTGGGGGCTTCCCATGAAGTGTATCAGGCTTTAAGGTCTCCTTTAGGTAGTTTGCAGGCAGTTAGGGGCTCCTTTTTGGGGTGTGCAGGAAGTCATGCCCCCCCCCCTTTAGCTACTTGTAGGGAGTAGGGCCCCTTTTGTTTTAGGGAGCCGGGCACCCTTTGTATCAGGGCCCCCCTAGGTACAAGGGGTCCCCTTTTGGTATCAGGGCCCCCCGTAGCAAGGGCCCCCCCGTAGGTAGCCAGGCCCCTTTTTTAGCCAGGCCCCCCCCGTAGCCAGGGCCCCCCTTGTAGCCCCCGCCCCCCCGCCAGGCCCCCCCCCCCCCCCCGAGCCAGGGCCCCTCCTTTTAGCCAGGGGCCCCCTTTTAGGTAGCCAGGGACCCTTAGGTAGGGAGGGCCCCCTTTTGCAGCCGGGCCCTTTTGCAGCCGGGACCCCCCTTTTACAGGGACCCCCCTTTAGCCCGGGACGCCCCTTGTACAGGGACCCCCCCTTTAGTCAGGGCCCCCCCTTTGGTCAGGGGGCCCCCCGTAGGCAGCCAGGGCCCCCCCCCCCCGTAGCCAGGGGCCCCTGTATCAGAGCCCCCCTTGTAGTCAGGGACCCCCTTGTAGCCAGGAACCCCCCGTAGCAGGGGGCCCCGTAGTCAGGGACCCCGTAGTCAGGGGCCCCCCTGTAGTCAGGGACCCCCCTTTTTAGCCAGGGGGCCCCCTGTAGTCAAGGGCCCCCTGTAGTCAAGCCCCCCCTTGTCCGGGACCCCCCCGAGCCCGGGGCCCCCCTTGTACCAGGGACCCCCCCTTTTAGCCAGGGACCCCTTGTATCAGAGCCCCCCCTTGTACCAGGGGCCCCCCTTTTTAGCCAGGGACCCCATGTAGTCGGACCCCTGTCCAGGGACCCCCTTTTAGCCCGGGACCCCCCGTATCAGAGCCCCCCCCCCCTTTTAGCCCGGGACCCCCCTTTTTAGCCAGGGGGGCCTCCCCTTTTACCAGGCCCCCCCTTTTAGCCAGGGCCCCCTTGTTCCGGGCCCCCCGTAGTCGGGCCCCTTGTCCAAGGGCCCCCCGTTCAAGCCCCCCCCTTTTATCAGAGCCCCCCTTGAAATCAGAGCCCCCCCTTGTGTCAAAGCCCCCCCTTTGTAGCCGGACCCCTTGTAGCCAGGGACCCCGTAGTCGAGCCCCACCTTGACCGGGACCCCTTTGTCCGGGCCCCATGTAGCAGGGACCCCTGGGGAGCCAGGGACCCCTTGTAGCCCGGGACCCCCCTTAGTCAGAGCCCCCCCCCCCCCTTTTTGCATGGACCCCCCTTGTAGCCAGGACCCCCCTTGTAGCCAGGCCCCCCTGTATCGGGACCCCCTTGTAGTCAGGGACCCCCCTTTTAGCCAAGGGCCCCCTTGTCAGAGCCCCCCCTTTTTTTCAGACCCCCCCCTTGTGCAGAGCCCCCCCCTTGTATAGAGCCCCCCCCTTTTAGTCAGAGCCCCCCTTTTGCCCAAACCCCCTTTTACCAGGGCCCCCCCTTTTACCAGGTCCCCCGTATCAGAGACCCCCCGTAGCCAGGGCCCCCCTTGTAGCCAGGGGCCCCCCCTTTGCCGGGGCCCCCCCTTTTAGCCAGGCCCCCCCGTAGTCAGGGACCCCTTGTAGCCAAAGGGCCCCCTGTAGTCAAGCCCCCCCTTGTAGCCCGGGACCCCCGAGTCAGAGCCCCCCTTGTCCAGGGGCCCCCTGTAGCAGGGCCCCCCTTGTTGCCAGGACCCCTGTATCAGAGCCCCCCCTTTTTAGCCAGGGACCCCCTGTAGTCGAGCCCCCCCCTTTTACCAGGACCCCTGTAAACCAGGGGGCCCCTTGATCAGAAAACCCCCCCTTGTATAGGGACCCCCCGTAGTCAGAGCCCCCCTTGTAGCCAGGGGCCCCGTAGTTAAAAAAACAAAACAAAAAACAACAAAAACCACTTACCTGGCTCCCGCTCCTGGCAGGTCCCGGCCACTCCGAGCTCCCCCCGGCTCCCTACTGCCACCCTGCAAGGCGGGGTGGGAAGTGACCACCGCGCCGCCTCGTCAGCATAGGGGGCCCCGCCGCCCCGGCGAAGGCCTAACGCCTTCAGCCTGCCGGGAGATCACGGAGCGCGGGGCTAGTTGCGCGTGCTCGCTGAAAAACCCCCTCACCCCGGGGGTCGGGGGCATTTTGTCCCCGGCTACCGGGGGCCCGGTCCTGGGCGCTCGAGAGCGTCCCGGGTCCGGGACCGATGCGCGGACGGGCCCCGGGAGCGGCGGCACTGCCTCCGGGGCCCCCAGCGGCTCGGGGGGCCCCCCGGGAATTCCCCCGGGCCCCCCCCGCCCAGTCCCAGCCCGTCCAAAAATTAAAACAGATTTTAAAATATTATTCTGCTTAAAGAGAACCTGTCAGATAGATTATGCCCCCCTGGTTAGTGTCAGACCTGCTGTTTCCAGCGCTGTTCCCTTATTCGTAAGATTTGTGTTTTAGGCATTTAATGCTCAATCTGTGGTTTTTTAGCCAGAAAAGAGTCATTTAAAAAAGTACGTTTTTCAAACCCCGCCCCTTAAGGCAGCCCCGCCCACCTCAACTGATAAACCTATTACTTGAAAAGGTAAAAATGTGAATAATGCTAGGTGGGCGGGGGAAGCCTTTGGGGGGAGGGGGTAACACCTGCTCATGAATAAGATTTTACCCTTAAAAGCTCTAAAACCCAACAACAGAATAAGGGACACGGCCTGGAAACCAGGTCTGACAAAGTTTTACTGTCCCACCAAGGGGGATAACCCATGTGACAGGTTCCCCCTTTAAAGTAAAATATGTATATTGGCTTATAAACTGTAGTGGTTGCATCTGAAGTGTGTCATAGAATGTGCAAAAATGTGGCATAGTTTTGGCTGAGACAAAAATTATTATTTGTTTGAAAATTTTTTGCCCTTTTCCAAAAGGAGAGGGTTTACGGAAAGGAGGCAGACTTTTCATAGAACAAAGAGGCCAGAATTGCTGCTAAATTTGGTGCTGTTAAACCAACAAAAAGGTTTGGGCTTAAAAAAAAGTTGTGCCAAAATGATCAAACACCCTTAACCACCATGATAAATTTTGCAAATCCTTAGACTGTCTGAATTTCCTCTGTCTTTAGAGGGGTTATCCACCTCATTAGAAAATATTTTAAATAACTCCTCGGCCGCAAGTAAAATTTTAAAAAAATTATACTCATTATCCTCCAGTCCCAGTGGCGTATCTCTCCGGTCTTCTATTGACACGTTGTCACTTCTGAACATGGACATCACCGCTGATTGGCTGAATAACTTTTTTTTTAATTTTACTTGTGGCCCAAGAGTTATGTAAAACATTTTTTAATGAGGTAGACAACCCCAATAAAGGGAATGATTAATCAAAAATGACTTATTGATTAACTCACATTTTTATGTACAGCACATTTTTTAAGAATTTCTGGTTATATTTTTTTAAAATTTTCCACATCACTTTCAATATTTTTAAATAATTCTTAAGTCCTGCAGTTTTCACTTTGGCCACTAAGCCTAATAATAGTCTGACACTTCCTGTTCTGTACAGAAAGATTCTCAGTTGTCTGCTCATTATCAGCAGAAAGAGGGTCAAACTGAAAGGAGACACCAGTGTGAATAGATAACACAGGATCCACCAGTCATAAGAGGAGATAGTGACAGTTCACCCTTTCACCTCCCTTCACAGTGATTTCTTCCCAGGTCACAGAGCATGACAAGAAAACTCTCCTATAGAAGTCATTGAGACTGAGTCAGTCTTAAAGGGGTTGTCTCACTACAGGGATTGCTTTTTATGCTATAGATCTGACAAAAACAAGTCACTTTGCAATATATGTCCATTAAAAGTGTCCTACCTATTTTGAGATATCCCCTCTTGTATGGGCTGCATCAGCTCCTCAGGTCGCTATAACTACAGACCTGTTTGATCTCTCCTGATAGGCTGCCAGTGCTGGTCGCTATAGCTACAGACCTGGCTTCTACTGCAGCCGCGTAGAAGCCAGTAAACACGTCCCTGAATTCAAAATGAAACCAAGAAAACAGGACAGAGGTAAGATGAATCAGTGTAGTGAGAGAACTCCTTTAAGTCTCCTATGTGCATGAAGCTACTGTAAAGCACCGCTCTGACTGCTGTTAAAGCAGTGAAAACAAGGCCTAGAGGCCAAAGTGAAAACTGCAAGACTTAAGAATTATTAAAAAATATTGAAAGTAATATAAAAATTAAAAAAAAATCCTAAAAAATGTGTTTAACAATGACTCATTTTTTGATGACACATTCCCTTTGAGACTGCAGTAGTGAATGTGCCTCTATGTAATGTATATTGCAGAGTCTTTGGAAGCAGTACAGGGTTCAAATAACACCTAAGTGAGAATCCCTGTGTCAGGCACTGCCCCCTCTGACCCTACCTTTAAAAAGGTTTGTCTTAGCATAGACATTCTCTTCTCTTGAGATGGAAATCCAGTAGTATTTTCTTGTTAAAGAATTTGCTAAAACCCAGAAATGATTCTGAATTGAACAGGATTTCAACAACTATGCAAGAGTTCAGGTTGTTAGGTTATTAGGTTGTGCATTCATGTCATTCATGTTTTGGAGAAATATTTCATTTTACGTAGAAAATAAAGCAAGAGTGGAGGCCTGAAACATGTAGAGACCAGAGGAAGTAATTTCCTCCGAGGGTCAATATATAAAACATAAATCAGAGTGTCAATCACATTTTATTAAAGCAGAGTCTACATTATTATATAAAACCTGAAGATAAAATCTGCTTGTGCAGGATTACATTATAAGACAACAAAACTGTCTGCATTATCTTTTTATAGGTGTCTCATTTCCCAAGCCAGTCATAAAACATACTGTTTCTAGACTCCTACAAGGAGCACAGTGTATGGACTGGAGCCCCAGAATCCTTGATATGATGCCTCTGATTGTCACATCCAATATCCTTACTATTAATAACATCATTCGAAATCCTAGAACAATGCAACCTGACACATAGTGAGCTTGAGAAATGACATGTCAGTCAGGTTCTTCATCTAATGTTTCAAAGATCTCTCTCCAATTTGTGATTGCTTCACCTCTCTTTTATCTGACCAGATTCTTCTAACTACTATCACCTATCTGGATTTTAGGAAAGCCTTTCATACAGGTCCACATAAAATTCGACTTTATCCTGGAATAGCCCTGTGGATTTGCAGTTGGTATAAGGGAGTGGTAGTTAACCCCTTAAAGGGAATCAGTAACATTGAAAATGCAACCCATTGCAGCACCGATTTATAGAGCAAGAAGAGCTGAACAGATTAATATACATATGAGAAAAAGATTCAGAAGACTAATAATTCATTCACTTAAAGGGGTTGTCTCATCTCAAAGTTTCACAGGATGCATGAATGAAATAATGCTGCTTTGCTCTGTCACTTCCTGGCCAAGCTGTCTGTAATTAGCATATGAGCTCTATGTATTCAGACTCCTCTGTTTTAGTCTAGATGAACAAAGCAATATATTTGGAAAACGTCTTTATTTAGTATTCCCTAAATTTTGAAAGCTATTCTTTGTAGTGAGGCAACCCCTTTAAACCTTCACTCATTCAGATCTTAGGTGTTCAGTAGATGATCCTACTCCATGACTGACAGCTATCTCTCTATGCATTCTTATAGAAAGAAGGCTGTAACTCACTACGTAGGACCGCCCACTGGACTCCTAGGACCTGAATGAGCGGAGGTTTAAACCAATAAATTATTCAGTAGTCTGAATAGTTTCCCATGAACATCTATATCAATCTGCTCAGCTCTTCTTGCTCTATAACACTGTGCTGGCAGACTGAACTTCAGTTCCAATGTGACAGGTTCCCTTTAAGGACCCAGCTATTTTCAGATTTTTGATCTTCTCCTCCCAAGAGCCAAGATCCAAGAAATGTTTTTTGTTATTTTTCAGTCTGCAAAGATATATAAAGGCTTGTTTTTTGAGGGACTTTTTATTTATACCATTGAACCCAAATAAATTCTTTGTGTGGTGGAACATGAAAAAAAAGAACATGTGAACACTTGATTGCTTGTATTATATCTGGCAGTTCATCAGTACTGACATATAGTGGGCACGGAAAGTATTCAGACTCCTTTAAAATTTTCAGTCTTTGTTTCATTGCAGCCATTAGGTAAGGTCAAAAAAGTTCGTGTTTTTGCTAATTAATGTACACTCTGCCCCCCCCCCCCCCTCCCCGATCTTGTAAGGAAAAAAACTGAAATGCAGATATTTTTGCAAATTTATTAAACAAGAAAAACTGAAATATCACATGGTCATACGTATTCAGAACCTTTGCTGTGACACTCATAGTTAACTTACATGTTGTCCATTTCCTTCTGATCCTCCTTGATGGTTCTACTCCTTCATTGGAGTCCAGCTGTGTTTAATTAAACTGATTGTACTTGATTAGGAAAGGCACACACCTGTCTATATAAGCACACAGCGCATGTCAGAGCACATGAGATTCATGAAGTCTAAGGAACTGCCCAAGGAGCTCAGAGATAGAATTGTGGCAAGGCACAGATCTGGCCAAGGTTACAAAAGAATTTCTGAAGCTCTCGAGGTTCCTAAAAGCACAGTGGCCTCCATAATCCTTAAATGGAAGACGTTTGGGACGACCACAACTCTTCCTCGACCTGGCCGTCCAGCCAAACTAAGCAATCGTGGGAGAAGAGCTTTGGTGAGAGAGGTAAAAAGAAGCCCAAGATCACTATGGCTGAGCTCCAGAGATGCAGTAGGGAGATGGGAGAAAGTTCAAGTCAACTATCAATGCAGCCTCCACCAGTCGGGGCTTTATGGCAGAGTGCGGCCGATGGAAGCCTCTCCTCAGTGCAAGACATATGAAAGCCACAGACGGAAGCCTCTCCTCAGTGCAAGACATATGAAAGCCGCATACAGTTTGCAAAAAAACACACGAAGGACTCCCAGACTATGAGAAATAAGATTCTCTGGTCTGATGAGACGTAGTTTGAACTTTTTGGTGTTAATTGTAAGCGGTGGAGAAAACCAGGACCTGCTCATCACCTGCCCAATACAATCCCAACAGTGAGACATGGTGGTGGCAGCATCATGCTATTGGGGGTGGTTTTCAGCTCCAGGGACAGGACGACTGGTTGCAATAGAACGAAAGATGAATGTGGCCAAGTACAGAGATATCCTGGATGAAAACCTCTTCCAGACGCTCTGGACCTCAGACTGGGCTGAAGGGTCATCTTCCAACAAGACAATGACCCTAAGCACACAGCTAAAATAACACAGCAGTGGCTTCAGAACAACTCTGTGACCATTCTTGACTAGCCCAGCCAGAGCCCTGACCTAAACCCAATTGAGCATCTCTGGAGAGACTGGAAAATGGCGTCCACCAATATTCATCATCCAACCTGAGGGAACTGGAGAGGATCTGCAAGGAAGAATGGCAGAGGATCCCCAAATCCAGGTATGAAAAACTTGTTGCATCATTCCCAAGAAGCCTCATGGCTGTACTAGATCAAAAGGTGCTTCTACTCAATACTGAGCAAAGGGTCTGAATACTGATATTTCAGTTTTACTTGTTTAATAAATTTGCAAAAATATCTACATTTCTGTTTTTTTTTCCTTTCAAGATGGAGGCTGGGGGTGCAGAGTGTACATTAATCAGCAAATCAATGAACTTACCAAATGACTGCAATGAAACAAAGAGTGAAAAATTTAAAGGAGTCTGAATACTTTCCGTACCCACTGTATATAGGAATTACATTCATCTCCTATTACACCATGCTACTGGTCAAAGACACACGCCAGTTAGCAGCACCAATTTGACACATTGGTAATACATTTTAAAGAGGAATAACAGGGGAACCACACAACATAGAGATCAAAGGAAAGAATCTGCAGAATTGTTATCTCATGGGGACCACTAGTATTTGCTACACAGACATGACAGGGCTGTCCAGTGAGAATTTTCATGTTAATGGGGCTTCCATATTGAAAAAAAGAGAACTTTCTTACCCTCTTCTTCTCAAATCACTCTGATGCATGGTCTAGGTCTCTGCTTCCTTGAAGGGATTGTCCACTTTATATTGTTTTTATTTAATGTTTACAGTATATGAAATCATACAATTTAATAATATACATGTACTACAAATTCTGCTTCTACTGTATACCTCTTATATACCAATAAAGTAGACTCCTATTTAGAAAAAAAATGGTATAGCCCACACTCCTGTCCAAATAGCTCCCATGGAATAAAATGTGGCACACCACTCGTCATGTGACCCCTTCCAGTCAGTTAGTAACAGGGCCACATGACATCTATGGGGTAACTCAACAGGAATAATGGGGGAATAATTATTATTAATATCGGTTACGTTAGTCATAATAATGTGATTCAACTGTGTATAAATAGCATATACATATATGAGTGAGAGCCACCCTAGTAAATAGAGTGATTTAAAAGATGACTCTAACCTCTATGATTTATACTGTATGCTTCAACAGAGTTGTTTGAGCTACAGTCCTATTTTTATTGTATATACAGTGAAAGAAGTTGCAGTACAAAATGGTGTTTTGGATGGGTGGTCCTCTTACATTAGAAGACAGTATACACAGAATACAGGGAGAATGAAAATATATCTGGTCTAGAATGGGGTGATCTTTCCAGAGGAGTGGTTGTTTGAATAAGTCCCACAGACATAGATCAGTGGTCATGCATGTTATGCTGAAAGTTGTAGATTTTTGCCTAGACCACATGGTATACTGGAAAGTTTTTGAAGACTTGGTATTACTCTTTAAAAAAGTGTCTAAGAGTTTGTGTGCTGGATGGACATTATTTCTAAGCCTCTGCTGGTGCAGTTGTCAGACATGGTGCCGGCCTCTGACTCACAATTCATAATGCCTGACATTTTGGTGTTGTGGTCAGGGTATGATCGTGTGCTCTGGACCGAAGGGCTGACCTTTCTGTTTAACGCTGAGCTTGTTATACCTCAATGACAGTGCTATTACTCAGTAATTATTTCCACCAATTCTGTTTCTTTCTGACGTTGGAGACCGCATGATAAATCCATTCTTCTCTTCAAAATGTCCAAAAACAAAACCTTTCAGAACTTTGTTTGACCTATTGCCAGATAAGCTTCGTTTTGTTGGCTGTAAATCAGAAGAGACTGGAAGTTCAGTTAGTATCAAAGAGATGAATTCTATTTGGAAGGTTTATGATAATGGGGCTGACATGTACCTAAACTTTCATAAATATTGGGTCTGGTTTAAACTTCAGACAAAATACCACTTGGATTTATCTTTATATTGACCTTAACATTCTCCATGTTTGCATACATTTTTAAAACTTGATCTTTCTTGGAATAAGGTGTAATTCAAAATCTCTTTAAAGGTCATGGGCAAAACTACTCACAGGCTATGGGACCTGAAAAATAAGAGGGGCACAAGTGCACTAGGTGATGGTTATGAATTATGAAATGGGTCTCAAAAGTCATAACGTACCTTATTAGGCAGAGGCACCATGTAAATGTCTGGAGATTTATACACCATGGCTGCTCCACTGAAATTTAAATATATTCCAGTAAGCTCAAGAAAAAGAGCCATTACCCCTATAGTGCCATTACTGGGTGTAGGGTTTCTCAAGTCACATCCAACTTACTGCGCCTTGCAATATGACTGAGAGTAAACTCATCTGCGGACAGCTGTGGTGTTTGCCCCTCAACAGTGCAGATTAGAATATTCGGTGAGAGGCTCTAGACATAGCTCACAAAGGGGTATGTTCCACATTAGGGGAGGCACCATGTAGATGTGTAGAGACTTATACACCATGGCTGCTCCACTGATATGTAAATATACTCAAATAAGCTCAAGGGAGAAGAGCTAGGACTCTCCGCCACTCACTGGATGAAGTATTTCTCAAGTCACAACCAACTCACTGAGCCCTGTAATATTATCACTATTAGTTTATTTATTAGTTTAAATTTCTGGTAGGGCTTTACTCCTAGTCATATTGCAAGGCTCAGTGAGTCAGATGTTACATCCAATAGGTAGCAGAGTTCTATCTCTTTTTTCCCCTTGAGGCTATTTGAATATATTGAAATTGCAGCTATCAATAGAGCTTAAATATGATCAAGAAAAGTTGTCATTTAAAACAAGCAAATAGTGTTTA
Source organism: Phyllomedusa bahiana (assembly GCA_025379985.1). Taxonomy (NCBI): domain Eukaryota; kingdom Metazoa; phylum Chordata; class Amphibia; order Anura; family Hylidae; genus Phyllomedusa; species Phyllomedusa bahiana. The sequence continues at coordinate 20,148 of JAODAL010014011.1, forward strand.
TTTACATGCAGCAATTGAAGATCTTGAAAGTGCAAGTAATTGAATCAGAAAGCATATAAGGAACAAAATTTTTTTGCCAAAAAAGGCAGAGTGCAAGCATTATATATATATACATATATATATATATACTATATATATACTAATATATATATATATATATATATATATATAATATATATATATATATATATAATTAGCTTAGTGGTATTTACAGCACAACATTGTGTGTGCTGTAAATACCTTTTTAATGAATATTTAAATAAAAATTATTTTTGTATATGTTTGGTGTTGAATCACACTGCCTTTTTTGGCAAAGATTTTGGTATGTTGAAGCTGAATAACCTCTCAGTTCTTCATCCGTGCACCTACACACATTTTCAATTGAGACTTCCATGTTTCTTCAAGTGAGCTGGCAAATGTGTGTTTTTTAATAGTTTCCTGTATAAGGACCTAAGTTTATATACAATTGCAAGAAAAAATAAGTAAACCCTTTATAAGTAGCTCGATTTCTGCATTCATTGCTAATATAATGTGGTCTGGTTGTTGTTTAAACCACAGTTATAGACAAGCACAGTCACACCAAACTTCATGTCTTGCATTGAGCATATTGCTTCAACATCCATAGCACAGGGAGAAAAAGTAAGTGCACCTTTGTGTTAAAGGGGTTTTCCTATTAAATACACTTATCAGCTATCTATGGGGTAGGAAGGTGCGAGTCCCCCAATCTTCTTTATTGCAAAAAGAAGCAGTGTTCAGGTCTGAGCTCTGTATACACGCTGAGAACTTGGAACTTGAGGGCCACATTTCAGTAATCTTGAGCCAGCGGTAGAATCTCCAGCTATTCCATGAATGTCTATTGTGAGGAAAATCTGTTTAACGACTTCCCCAAGGGCTAATTGGGTAAATGTGCTTCAATTTACAAAGTGAGATTGGAAGTGTGGATTTCACAGGGGCTTTGTCCATTAAATGTAGACACCAGCCTGGTTACTGACAAATCTATTCTTGTCAAATAAGATTAATTAATAAATGCACAAAGCTACAATAGAATTGCTAAAGTGTATATTATTCTACAATTAAACTTTCTACTATTGGGGAAAATTTAGGACTGTTGCTATTCTGTCAGGGACACACACAGAGACACAGACAAGTGAGTCCCTGACAATGGTCCCAGCCTCTGTCCCTGCCTTTTGGGGAACCCGGCTCCTTAATAGGTCAGCCCCCAACCAGATGACTGATACCTGCACTGAGCCAAGTGAAAACACAGACAGAGACAAACAAACACAGAACAAGCAAGCGTAGTCGGGCAGGCCAAGTGAGCAACAAACGGGCAGCGCAGTACAAAATCGTGAGACAAAGAATAACCGGGATCCAAGCAGAAGTCAGAATAGCACAGAAAGTCCAAAGAGAGTAAAGGCGAACTATAGGGATAGGAACCAATATAGCAGGCACAGGTGACAGGTAAAGGCATCCTTAAATAGGGAATCAGCGAACACAGAACAGAGGTGATTGGCAGAAAGAACACAAACCAGATAGGGAAACAAGACTGTCAATCAAGAGGAACACGGGTCAACTGAAAAGGTGCTGGAGGATTCCTGGCCACGGGCGTTGGCCAGGAATCATTTATCATACAGAGAAGGAAGACACAATTCCCACTAGTGAATACAAAATCAAACATCAGGTAAGAAACCAGGGCTTACGTCGCAATGGCTGTGGCCAGCGACCCGAGCTCAAAGTTGGGGGTCTGTCGCGCACGATCATGACATATTCTTTCTAGGCATGGGGGTCTTGTTAGGATCACTCCAGGCCATGACAGGCAATACTGAGAGTGCTAAGAAAGAAATCCAGGGTAACGGCAAAAGACCTACAGAAGCCTCTACAAACTGCAGAAACCCCTGTTCATGTATCCACTGTTACAAAAACACTGAACGGCAATGGTGTTTATGGAAAGACACCACAAAGAAGCCGTAATTGTTCAAAAACATCTCAACCCTGCGACCACTTATTGTCGATGTCCCACCGTGTTTCATTTAAATTGTTCTATGACAATAACAATGAAACTTTAGCACAAGCAAACCTATAGGCGACATGTATGAATCCTGGCGCTGATAGACCAGTTCTAAATCGCTTTAAGGTAGTATAGACTGCGCCAGAATGTATGAACCTGTTCTACTGCACTTCATACATACAGGTGGTTTGTAATGCCAATACGACAACTCAGGCTCAGTTAGATCACCTTTAACTTGGTCTGGCTGTTCTAACTTTTCTGCGCCAAAGTTTTGGCGTCAAAGTATCATAAATGTGTCTACTTCTACTAATGTGGTGCGACGCCCTCAGAACACCCCAAATCTTTGGCACCCTATAAAGTATCTTTGGCGCGGTACCGCGGCACTTATCGTGCCAAAGTTTGGAGTACGTCTGTTCATACATATATAGAACTGGTCTACTACAGTTTTTTGAGGCCAGAATTCTGTCGCAGCCCCGTTCATACATGTTGCCCTATCTTTGGAGAAAAAAGAACACTGCACACCAACACCAAAACCTCATCTCAACTGTAAGGCTATGTTCACACAGCTTTACTGCGGGACGTAATTACACCCCGCAATTACGCCGTGTGGCTGGGAGCGGGGGAGTGAGCGGGGGGGCCGGCACCTCGCCGGCCCATAGAATATCATTACTAGCGGCGCATATACGGCGCTAGTAATTCACATGTCAATTATCTCCCCCCGCGGCGGATTCGCTGAGCGGGGAGAGGAGACGTAATCCATAGTTCTCTATGAGAACTGTGGATTACCGTAATGAATGGGCCGTTTTCAGCCCGTAAATTGCGCACTTCGGCGCGTAATTACAGACCGAAATACGGCCCATCTTTGAAAGCCTGCTCGAACCATGACTCTAAGGTGTCTTAGAGGGAGCATCATCACTTGGTACTACTTTGTTTACTCACATGTATCAAAACATTGTACAGAATACAAGTCCTGGACTTCAAGCTGAGGAGACATTGGGTGATACAACAAGACAAGAACCCAAATCACACAAGGAAATCAACTAAAACATGTTTGAAAAAGAAGAGTGGCCAAGCAAATTTCATTATTTCACAAGAGAAGCCAGTCAGCCCTCACTTCCTCCTTCTGTGCTGCCTTTAGAGTTCTGATGGCCATAATATAGACATTTTTATGTAAAATGTGTGTCGGGTGGCTGTCACCAGTACTATCCCTCTGAAGGTAGTCCCTGCATCTCTGCTTTGGGAACTTCCAGTGACAACTGTCCTTCACCCCTTAACGAGCACAATACATCTTTTATCGACAAAAATGATCTGGCATCAGTGTTTGGTGCTGAATGAACTAGGGTCTCAAGTGTCTGATGACAGCCAGGATCCTGCTTTTATGGACATAACTGAGATCAGAGCTGTTAAACCACTTAGATGCCACAGTAGATAGTGACCATTGCATCTAAGTGGTTTAGAAGTAGGAGGTTCCTTTTCTCACCCCCGTTAGCACACCCTGCAATTTGTTTCTAGTTTGCTGATGGGTTTACATGGTACCTGGGAACCTATTAAAGTCTCCTGGGTCTGCCTTCTGAGTATGCTTTTTAAGCCCTACCAGAGGTAGCCCAGTACAATGCCTGGCAGCTTTATATTGACATTTAAAATATAATGTACCATGTAAATAATGTGGTGTTTTATATGAGCAATCAAATGATTGCATGTTTAAGTTCCCTAATGGAACTTAAAAATAATACTAAAAAAATTGAAGAAAAAAAATTCCAAGGATGATAAAGAGAATAGAAATTCCCATTTTCCCATAACAAAATCCCTAAGTAATAAATAAAACCTATACATAATTGGTATTGCTCCAGCCATAACTACCTAACCTCTAAGATTATTACGTTATTTATCTCACTTGGTGAAGAGTGTAAAAAACTAAACAAAAAACAATGCCAAAATAACTATTTGGTGCTAATCTTCTTTAAAAATAAATCAAAATAGAAAGCAATATAAAAGTTGTATTTAGCCAAAAAAGGTACCAATAAAAACTTAAAGTCATCCTGCAAAATAACAAGCCCTCCCACAGATCTGTCAACAGCAAAATCGAAAATGTTGTAGGTCTTGGGATATGGAGAGACACAATTTTTTTTTAATTAAAAAGTATTTTTGTTGTGCAACTGTGAAGCAAAATTAAAAAAAATGTATGATTATGGTATTGCCAAAATCGTATGCCCCCCAAAAATAAAGTTTTTTACAGTTGTGTTACGGTTTGGGTGGATCCCCCTTTGGGCACCGCAGGGGGGGCGTAAGCCCACACCCGGGAGTGGAAACAAATAGGGGTCCCGGTATTCACCAGAGCCCCGCAAAGGGGATGGACTTGTGCGGCGGGAGTCCCCCAGGGCACTACCACTGGGGGGGCTTGCCTTCGGGGGCGGGGCCAAAGGGGGAACGAGGTAAGAACGGCAGCAGGCCGTAGCGGGAAAGGCAAGGGGAAAGGCAGGGGGGGGGAGGTTCGTGAAGAAACGCAGAGGTAGGGCAGGGGCAAGGATCGTGGGCTAAAAGTAAGCAAAAGGGTTCGGCACGGGAGGCGAACAAGGCTTTCTGGGGAAGCTTTTTTTCCAAAAGGCATGTGCACAAAGACCGGCAAAGGCCAGGAAGAGGTGGGCAAAAATAGGAGCAGTCCCGGGGAATGGGGCCAATTACCGGGGCACTTCCCTTTAAACCAGACGCCCGGGCGCGCGCCCCTAAGGGGGGGTGCCGCGCACGCCGGGGGACCGAACGGACGGGGCGGAGTGGGGCCGGGAAGCCCCCAAAAGGGGACCCCGGGCCCCGGGGTGAGCGGACCCGGACCCGAGGTCGGGACGGGGGGCCCCTCAGATCGGGGGACGGAGGCCTGCGACCCCGGCGAGGGCGCAGGGGCATCCGTGAAGTATTTTTACCATATTGAAAAAAGTTTAAAATTAAAATGCTGAACAGTGAGAGAATTACTGCTTTTTTCCAGTCTTCCCTGAAAGAGTTAATAAAATTTAGTCAATAAGTTTTATGTACCCCAAAATGGTGGCATTAAAAAATCATCTAGAAAAAAATAAGCCCGCATATGGCTTTGTCAACAAAAAAAGTAATGGCTCCTTTAATGGGACAATGCACAAAATGCAAAAAATCGCTAGGTCCTTAAAGGGGGTGTCTCACTACACGGATTGATTTTATGTTAAAGATCTTGCAAAAACAAGTCACTTTGCAGTATGTGTCCATTAACAGTATCCTTCCTATTCCTAGATATCCCCTCTTGTATGAGCTGCATCAGCTCCTCAGGTCGCTGTAGCTACAGACCTGTTCAATCTTTTCTTGATAGGCTGCCAAGCACTGGTTACAAATAGCTACAGACCTGGCTTCTACTGCAGCCTAGTAGAAGCCAGTAAACACGCCCCTGAAATCAATATGAAACCATGGAAACAGGACTGAGGTAAGATGAATCAGTGTAGTGAGACAACCCCTTTAAGGGGTTGAATGGATAGAGACATCACTAGGCAACCAATTACTTGTGTGAGATAACACACTCTACTCTCAAGCTGCCAAAACCGACCTCTCGTCATCCCTGCTATCAGAAAAGACATAATAGAGAGAGAAGGGGAGAGTAGGACGGTTACCAGAGAAACCTGTGTGCACTCAGAGATGATAAATTCTAAATTATCTCCTCAACAAAGCCAAAAAAAATAAAGCAATATATTTGGAAAAGCTCTTCATTTACTGGTCCCTACGTGTTTAACGCTAATCTTTGTAGTAAGAGAACCCCTTTAACTATTCCTTGCATTATTTTTTCTGCCATACTGAATTATACCGACTAGATGGAGGCCAAAAGCATACTCTTTTGACCTCCTCTTGACAAGAATCTAATTACACATTTAAAGGGGTTGTCTCACCTCAGGGTTTTGTCTTGCGTTGCTCCTCACTCCATCTCTGTAAAAAAAAGGGTTGTTTCAAATTTGAACTGTCTGGGTGTTACTCCGTTTCCTCTGCCTCAACTACATCTCCTCGCTTCTTCAGTGTGCATGCGTGTTCCCAATACTGAATGGTAACCTTCCAAAGCAGCATCGGGGTGCGATGTGACTGAGAACCGCACAGGCAGCTTTTTTTTATAACAGGCTCTTGACACACTATGCTAAGTGAAGGTGCTGGGACATAGCTGTGATGATTGCACCAGCAATCTAGGTGAATCAATGTCTTTTATAAGCATCAGGCTGCCCCGGCTGTAATGTGCAGGGAAATTTCTATAACAAGTACTGTGTCACGTGTTGGCGGATGCACTTACATCCTTTACCATCCATCATTTACATCACTGTGACACATCCCTAATAAGTACATATTTTTTAAGTGGTATCTATTACTAAGTTTTATAAAATTAATCAACAGCGCTATTAAACTGCATTGTATGAAGGGGTAATAATAACCCTTTAATGTGTACATAGAGAACTAAGGGCGACATCCACTAAGGGCGACATGTATGAACGGGGCTGTGCCAGAAGTCTGGTGTCCTTTCAGCCCAAAAACTGGTGCAACCCTGTTCTCTAGATTTATAATCAGGTGCACTCTAAAATTAGGTGCATTATCGGGCGCCCGTAGCACTCTATAATGCACCTGAGATCGGGGGGTTTTTGGAGGCGTGTCACACTACAATCGTACGAAGCTACACATTTATGGCGGGAGGACGGACGCATTACTGCTGGAACAGGTAGACCAAGTTAAAAGTGGTTTACCTGAGCCATGCTTTGGAGCTAGAAAGCGCCTCATCTGTTACCCACAGTAAACAAGTTAATAAATTCAGGCGCATTCTACGCTATTAATGCACCAAACATGTCACCCTTAATGTAGCGATAAAACTTGAGGTAAAAGGGGCCTTCAATAACAATCCAACCATATTTTATTAAAATTCAGTGCAGAAATTAAGGCAATTCCAAGGGTTCACTTACTTTTTCTTGCACCTGTACCGAACTTCTTTAAAATATTACAAAATGCTACTATATCACTCGGTTCTGAAAGTCTGTTGTCAGAGAAGGATACTTTTTTGGGGTTAGGAAAATGTTTTTTCAGGTTTTGCTACATTCTGGTAAAGCTTTGACTTTATTTTGTATGTCAATGGAGACGAGGTCTTTCATCATAATTATGTAATTTGCCTGTAATGATGCTAATTTCTTACATGGTGAAATGGTAAAAATAGCATTAATGTTCTGTCTTCCAAGGCAACAAAACAGATAATAGCTCTCATTATTTTACCTTAATTAGACTTAAAGAAAGCAGCTGAGTGATTGGTCACTACAGTGATGGCTGCAGCATATTATTTGTTCTTTTCTTTCCTTCTTAGTATTTTTCCACTGCAAATATGTATAATATTTATATAATACATTCATCCTAATATTTAATGAGTTAGAGGGGCATCAAAATTCTTCTCTTTCCCCGTGGAAACTCAATTATACACACATTTGGAACTTGGTTTACTGGTTAATACCTACTATCTCTGATCTAGGGTTATCTACTTTCCATGGTGGTCTAAGATGGTAACGGGTTTACATTTAATATTATATAATAACTACAAAATGGATTACAATGGTGAATGGGTTAATGGTGGTGGTCTACATCAGGAAAGCATATCTAGAATTCACTTGCATTTAATATAATTAGGATGATTAAAAGGGTCCAAGCTTTGCTTTTCCGGTATATCGTTCTTACTTACTGGTTTTCCTTCACACAACCATCATTTTCGTCCAGTTAGCTAAAATAGAAAGGGTCCCTTTATTCTTCTATGCAGAACAGAGGTGACATCACATGCCACACCTTCCATCTATTCCAATGGGAGTTTCAAGTACAGCTACACTCACTCAGCTGTACTTACTTGGGTTGCCATAGAAGATAATGTATAAATCTGAACATGTGCAGCCACCTATCCATTCTGCACAGAGTAAAGCAGGGGCTCAGTATTGAGATTGGTGCAGGTTCTAGAGATGGGACCTTCACCTATTAAACACTAATGGCATCTCCTGTCAATATGCCATAAATGTCTGGGATTGGAATACCCATTTAAAGGGGTTGTCTCACTACAAAGGGTTTAATTTTTTTTGTTAAAATCTTGCAAAAAAAAGTCACTTAGCAATATATGTCCATTTAAAAGTGTCTCCTTTCCGAGCTATCCCCTCTTGTAGGGGCGACAGCTCCTAGGTCGCTATAGCTACAGCCGTTTGTTCCCCTGATAGGGCCATACTGTTGCTATAGCTCAGGGCTTCTATTTAGCTATAGAAGCCAGTAAACCGCCCTAAATTTAAAAATAAAACCCAAGAGAAACGGGATGAATCAATGGAGTGAGACAACCCCTTTGAGTTTGCAGGGTGTTTTCTGTATCCCATAGTTCTTACTATTACGTCTTCACAAACTAATGGCAATAGAAAAGAATATGCCGGCTGACAGAGCACTGTCTGTTCTGACAACATAAAAAAAGCAAAAAAAAATTTTCGTCCACATAGGAATAGATAAGGTGTTTATGAAAAATGTCGAGAGGGGTATGGGAAAACCCTTGATAAGCAAAAAAATTAAGTTCATTTCAACAAAAAAAAGGGGGAAAAAGGGCTAACAAAACCATCTCACCTCTTGCCCTCCGGGGAAAAAAATCAATTTTTTGGCGGGGTTAAAATTTCAACCCCTCCAAAACCTTTCATCATCCAATGAGCTTAGAGGTCAGGGCTTTTTGGTACGCATTTAAATAATATCATTGTTTTCTTATAAAAACTTTTGCCCATTGAAAAAAAATAAAAGAGCACATAAAAGTATCTTCTCCAACATAATATTGTCCAATACAATGCTTGAATGCAATGTAAACCTTGTCAATGATAACTTGCAAATAAAAAGGGGAAAGTGTTGTTCCTAAACAACTTAAAGGAAAATTTTACATAGTTTATGCCCCCTTGCGAGGGAAAACACAAAATTGTGTCAGCCTCTGTTTCCCCGCTGGTCCCCTTTTTCTGTAAAAGCTGGGGGTTTCAGAGCATTTAATGCTCAAATCTGTAGTTTTCGCCAAAAAAGAGTCATATAAAATTTTTTATTTTCATACCCCGTTCCTGAATGCCCCCCCACCTCAATGATAAACCTTTATTTAAATTGTAGAAACGTAATAACTCCGGTGGGGGGGGCTGTCTTGATGGGCGGGGGAAAACCCCGCTCATATAAATTTTGGCAAAAATTCCCAAAAAAGCTGCATTTACGAATAAGGGACACAGCGCTGGGGCACAGGGCTGACACTAGCTTGTGTGCCTCAGAAGAGGGGCTAACCCCTGTGACAGGTTCTCTTTTAAAAAACGCAGAACCTCTTTATAAAGAATAACAAAGAAATCCATGTTCATGATTGATTTCTATAAAAAAACAGAGATGGGCCCCTCCCGGGGCAGTGAAATTTAATACAAATCCCTCCCAAAAAAGGGTTATTCCCCCTTTAAAGATTAGTCCCCCATTAGTTTTAATCAAGTTTTTTTTGAAAAAATTTTTTTGAGTACACTTATTAAAAATGTTTTACTTTTTTTGGCTCTTTTTCCTCTCCCTATCTTTCTTCTGTGTTACTGTGGTTCCCAGCCTCCACTCTATGCTGCAAGCAGTTGGCGGGAGGCAAGCGTAACAGTGACTAGTAGATGGACGGAAATTTGTGAACGCTCATCCTTATACACGTACGTTTGCTACCAGCCCCGGCAACTGCTATTTCTACTTCTTTTGTATTGGAACTGCTCCTGGGCATGTCCAGTGACCCAGGAGCAGTTTTCGGTGTATGAACGTCATTGATTTCTGTTAAGGAAAGCCCCGTTTTTGAGTTACAGAGGCCGATCTTTTACGCATACAGCTCTATTTTCCTTTTTCAATTTCTTAGTGTTTGTCCGTGCTGTCAGTAATTTTTCCAGGCAAAAACGGGACGCGGGAATAAGGGAAATGTTGGGAACTCAGTAAAAATTCCAAAACAAAACCCCCTTTTTAGCTGAGAAAGCACAAGCAAGCTGAAAAATGGGGTGAGAAACCCCCTTTTAAAGGGTTTGGGTCTTCCCGGGCAACAATAGTAATATATATAATATATATAAATAATTATATATTTATAAAATTTTTATATTTTATATTTATATAATTTATAAATATTTAAATATCCACTTTCCCACCTGTTTAGTTCAAGGCAAGGGAGTGAGGTTTAATAGGGTAACTTCCATTTTGCCACCCAACCCCTGCTTGGACCACCTATATCAGCTGTAGATTCCCCGACAGCATTTGATGTGGGTTTTTTTTTGGATTCTCTGATGGCCAAAAGGGGAGCACCTGAATAGGGTTTACCCAAAAATGATATAAAAGGGAAGGAGCTTAGACCCCCAGGGACCGGCCTCTAAAACCCCCATGAAGCAGGTTTGGGTGAAAATGTCGGGGAGGTCAGATATGACGTTTTAAATTTTGGGTTTTTCACCTCGAACAAGTGCCACCCCCTGCAGAGGTTTCAAAAAGGAGCCTTATTGTCCTGTGTTCATTAGATTATGGGACGATCACCAAGTAGGAGTATAACTTCTAAATAAAACACAGGACAAATAAGGCTCCCCTTTGACCACCCTCGTGCAGTGGGTGGCACTTGCAGTCAGACAGAGTGATTAAAATCACAATTTAATACGCTCATGCCTGACCTCCCGACAGTTTCACCAGATAACCTGGTGCATCAGTAGAGGTCGGTCCCCGCTGCAGAGTGGTGTGTCCTATGTCCATTAGATTAGGGACGATTGCCCAAGTAGGAGGCTTGGGATCCCTCACTGGAGTTAATAATTTGCTGTATATATAAGGCTTTCCTGTTGGTAGGTGGTGTTCCACCAGACTTGATAATGGAAAAGGAGCTATTCCTTCCTTCAGAAGTAGAAAGGGTTAAAAGGTGCGGTTAGAAATCAGGTTTTTAAATAGTGTGTATAGAGGTTAAGAGTTATACATAATAAAAGTTACGTTTTAGTGTTTTATAGATAGAGAACTAATAGAGTTTAAGTTTGCCTATGGCAAAATAGTAAATATAGTGATCAGAAGTCACTCTCTGTTCTCGTGTGAGATTCTCTTTTTTTGGAGACTATTTGGCACTTTGATGTGGGCACTGATTGTGAGTGTAGCAGGAACCAGTCAGCTACACTGTTGAGTGAGTGGCATGGCATCGTTCTCCCTCAACCTCCCAGCTGGTGAGTGCAGGCCACAGTGTCATCTACAGTATAAACAATTAGGTGTCAGGTCCCCCTAGATACCTCACATATATAAAGGCCTTAGTATGTCATAAGCTCCCTATCCCCCCCCCCCCCTCCACACACACACACAGCTTTGTACAGCTCAGATCAGTCTGCACATCTCTGTGCAGCGCTTTGATGTGGGTGCTGAATCCAACAGGAGTGACCAGGTTAGTGTAGTGGGAGCCGCTCTTCAATACACAGCTGTAGGCCCCCTCCCCTGGTTGCTTCCTCCCACATCACACTGCACATTCCTATACAGCACTTCGATGTGGACACTGACTGTGAGTGTCGCCACAGTGGCTAAATGGGCGAGTGGGTGACGTTCCATCATTTCTCCCCCAATACCAACCCCCACAGGATTTTCAAAGAGGCCTCTTCATAACGTTTCCTGGCTTCATTGCCGGAATACATTGAGATACCTTTTCACAGTATCCCTATAGATTCTGCAGTGGAAGCACAAAAAACTAAGATCAGAAAAAAACAAACCTTTAGTGCATTTTTTGACACATTTATTCCTATTGATGATTTCCCCATAGATTATTAATGAGCCCCAGTTACAGGGTGAATACAGCCCCAGCACTGACTGCAGAGTTGATCTGGTTCCGACAGCCAGCTCTCTACTCCTGCAGCTTTACAATTTACACGCCTCACATACCCCTTGCTCTCTCACATGTAGACTGCTGCACATATTTCACACGAACTCTGCTGCTGTGGCCCCTTTCTTGACCTCCATGCTCTTGTCATCAGAGACCCTCCATTCTACATACATGGCTACTCCTTCTCCTCCTCTGTGGTGTTGTACAATGTGGTGCAATTATAGTTGTAAGACCTATGGGGACATCATAATGACATCACAAACATCCTGTCAGGACCAATTACATCTACAGGTCAGGCATGGAAGGTCGGCTGTAGTTTAGGTGCAGTTTACATAAAATCACCAGCAATTGCAGGATAAGGTCTGCAGCCCCCCTACTCTTCCTTTCTCTTTCACTGGCCCCACACTTCTCAGCTGTCTCTGCATCCAGTGTTATGCCTGTCATTCAGAGCATTAGCATGTCATGTAGTGACATGGCCACAGTATATTACAAACTGACCCAGGACACGCTAAGGCTTTTATGTATATACAGTAGATGGGACATAATGTTTTGCAGCTGCTGGTACATAATACTATATAATATATACAAAAGATGCTGCAAAAACTCTTTTAAAAAAACAAAACAAGAAAAAACACGCAAGTAATTGCTACAGCAACAATCAGTGACAGACTGTTTCTGTAGGAAATGTGAGCAGCAGGGTAGACACTCAGCTGTGAAGGGTCCCAGTAGTTACCTTTAAACAGATCCTTGTAAGGGACTGAATGAATGAATTTCATATCTCATTGTTACTGACAGGTTAGTAAAGAGAGATAATAGGGTGCTCTATAATGAACTAATATAGAGCAGAGGACCCATATACTGTTCTTGCACAGGGGCCCTCTGCTGTCTGTGTCCACACAGGGGCCCTCTGCTGTGTTCTGACAGACATCAGAATGTGATGTTTATACAGTATTATGTACAGATATATAGGGTTAAAGGGGTTGTCTCACTGCATTGATTTCTCTTACCTCAGTCCTCTTTTCTTGGTTTCATTTTGAATTCAGGGGCGTGTTTACTGGCTTCTACTAGGCTGCAGTAGAAGCCAGGTCTGTAGCTATAGCAACCAGTCCTGGCAGCCTATCAGGGAGATCAAACATGTCTGTAGCTATAGCAACCTGAGGAGCTGATGCAGTCCATACAACAGGATATATCTCAGAATAGGTAGGATATGGTTAATGGACATATATTGCAAAGTGACTTGTTTTTGCAAGATCTTTAACATAAAAAGCAATCCTTGTAGTGAGACAACCCCTTTAAAGACCACTTCAATTGTTGGATCATCCCAGAGCAGAGGGTGTGCTGCCTTCCAATAATAATCTCTCCACACAAGAATAATGTACAGTGCTTTTTTATCATGATTTTGGTAGTTCTCCTTTAAGCAGTGGGTTGCCTGATGTGTATATTGAGCTGTACACTACCTTTTATGTGAATATAGGGCAGTGATTGATGCAACAGCTTTTAAGTAAAAAGAGGAGTAATAGTATTGCCTGTAGCCACCTAATTTTCATACTTTTGTTGTCATGCTTTCATACTTTAATTCTCACTATAAAAAAGAGAACATGATTACTTGGCTTTTTACGCTATTTTTGTTTTGCAAATGATCACCAAAATGTTTTCATTCAGAGAACCTTACTCCTCCATGCCTCTGCATAATCCTGTAATAAGTGGCAGCTACTGGTGTATGTTACGCAGATATACATCTGCCATGTACATCTAATCATAGACTTTGGTGGCATGTTACTAGGATAACACCAATTAGCCAGACCCCCACTGAAAGGGCATTGGTGACATATCCTATCCCCATGAGTAAGGGTCATGTGACCTGAAACGCGCCGGTCAGAATCACCTACCGCCCACCCCACAATGTGGTCTCCTGTCTTGTGTGCATTCAGCGGATGTTGCTGTGAATTTTAATGGAATTTCCAATAAAAAGAAAGATATTTTAGAAGATCCGACTGCGTTCAACTCTTCATGTCATAGTGCTGATCTCAGTTTCTTCATTGTACATTGAATGGATGGATGACATATCCTAGTGTTACACTACCAATGTCTGTGATGAGACATTCTTTTTGGTTTCTTATATGCAAAGAGCAGACTGACTTTTGCTAATAAATTGCCAGGGCAGTGTTTGGAAATTAAATTTTTTTAGTCATGGGTGAGTTTATTATTGTAATCTTACAGTCTGTAAAGAAGCCAAAAGAGGATAAGTTTGGCACTGGGTTGGCCAGTTGAAAAAAGTTTTGTTCCTCCGTGTGAAAAACAAACTGACATTGAAAATCCATGCAGCAGTCCCCACTGCACAGATTTTCCACCTGACCATTTCTTACACCGCCGCCGGTCTGAAAAACTTAGAACATGTTAATTTTTCCACCTGATTTTCAGGCAGAACATAAACATGTGGGTGCAAAGGGCAATGGCTTGAATCCACAAACAGCAGACAAAAGCCGCCCCCCTGCGTGCCAAAAAAAGACCAAATACCGGTCGGCATTTCCCAACCAATATTTGGTCTTTACCGTGTAAATGCACCCTAAATGTACTAGAATCCGCAATTAATCCATGTTCTATCTTCCGGCAGAAGGTCGTTGGTTTAAAAATCCTACAGTAGAAAATCTGTGCTGTGTAAACTACAGCAGAGATTTTCTATTGTGGTCTAAATACTGAATCCACCCAGAATCCGACCAGAAGCCAGTGCTGTGTAGACATAGACTAAGCTTGTATGGATTGGATCATCTCACCTTTTGTAATGTTAATATGTGGTGCTATATAAAAGAAGATCATTATTATATCACCCACACAGATAGTTTCACAGACAGACAGACAGACATATATATTGAATAATATATTGGTGCGTACACATATTTTTCTGTATTTTTTATTACTTAACTCATTCAAGCCAGCAATAGTCATTACAAGACAAGCATGTGGTGTGTGAAGCCTGACAGAAGTGAGGAACAGCTCTGCCATTTACTGATGTTTTAATAGTCAACAGTGGACATTATTGTCTTTTCAATTTCCAGATGAGTCATTTGATATTTTGCCCTCATTGAAGAGCCCTATAATGATTCACACAGCTTATTAAATTAGTAAAGCTTTGGGGAGTATGGTAAGAGAAGGATAGAGGCAGGGATGGGGGGCTGTCTCTCCCTTCCTATAGCGGCAATGTTCTGCCTGATACCTTTGATGTAGCCCTAAGACTGCACCTGCACCTCCCACTGCTGCTTGGGAGACGTCAGCTTTACGCAGAAAAGGCATCTGCTGATGAATCCTGCATCTCACTGTATGAGCAGCACAGTGTCCTATCAACTCCGCGCTGCCACTGCTCCAAAGCTTCATTAACTACAAAGCAGCATTGGCTTTCCATTCATTGATCGATTTCCTTTTTTTTATATATAACCTGTCTAATCACATAAACCTTAATCATGTTAGAGCTTATAGAAGGTAAGTTCAGTGACTTATTTTCCAAAAAACATACTGGGATAGAATTGATTGGATACTAAACTGCTGCTTTATGTCTGGTTATTTCAGCCTGGCCAGACAGCACAATGTAATAGTGTGATAGAAAATTTATAATGGCTATTACATTTATTATGTGAATATATGTTAACATAACTCTTATTAGCAATGAGCTTTGTATATTGTGTAGTCACTTTAGTAACAGTATGCATTCTGCATATATATTATGCATTTTTATATAAATTATATGTGTGTGCATTTAGAAGTATATATATATATATATAATATAATATATATTATAGATCTAATAGGGTTATATATATTATATATATATATATCTATATAATATAATATATATTATATTATATATATATATATAAGAAGATAAGATTGCTTGTAATACAAACAGATGTCAAATAATGTGAATGAAGGGACATAAAAGTAAAAGATTGTTTCATAATAGATTAGTATACAGTATACTGACCATGGTATGTTGGCTAATAGATACTCTTTGGCATATAAAAATTATTTATTTTTATAAAGGTGTCATGTAGAGTACATAAATATAATATTTAAGCTCATATTTCAGGTTGGTGACTGTAGCATCCAGTTTAGAGGTTCTGTAAGGTTATGTTGTGCTTCAGCTGCTAACTACTTGGACATAAATCATCCTGCTGCAAGTGTAACGCAACACTGGCTGTATATGTGGATTGGTATTCTCACCATTACACTGTTGCTTTGTAGACTGCAGTCAGCCTCATGAATGGGATGACTTACAAATGGTTGTTTCAGATGGGGAAAGTGCAATGAGATGACAATAATACATGAAAGGTTGATTAAGAGCAGACTAGGACATGCGGGAGAGGATTTAAGATAATTTTTTAATAAACTTGTTTCCTTCATTTTGTTCTCTCAGTTAATGGTACCCCAGGGAGCCAGCTCTCCACTCCGCGCTCGGGGAAATCACCAAGCCCATCACCGACCAGCCCAGGAAGTCTGCGGAAACAGAGGGTACAGTTTTTATTTCTTACTTATTGCTATTGCTGGCCAAATATTTAGTGTCCTCTTGCATCGTTTCCTGTTGTCAGTCACCTGCTGATTCCGAATGTTCCATGCCACAAGGACTATGTGTAGACTTTGGACTTTTGTATTATTTCTTTTCATGGGACAATACCGAAAATATGACACTTTGATACAATGTAAAGTAGTCAGTGCACTGCTTGTATAACAGTGTGTGTTCAAAATAACTTAACACACAGCCATCAATGTCTAAACTGCTGGCAACAAAAGTGTGTACTCCCCTAAGTGAAAATGGGCAAATTGTGCCTAAACTGTAAATATTTTGTGTGGCCGCCATTATTTTCCAGCATTGTCTTAACTCTCTTGGGCATGGAGTTGACTGGAGCTTCACAGGTTGCAGCCACTGGAATCCTCTTCCACTCCTATATGATGATATGAGCTGGTGGATGTTAGAGACCTTGCGCTCCTCCACCTTCCGTTGAGGATGCCTCACAGATGCTCAATAGAATTTAGGTCTGAAGACATGCTTGGCCCGAGCAGCACCTCTAGCCGCATTTCTTTAGTAAGGAGTGGCCGTCTTGGAGGTATGTTTGGGGTCATTATCATGTTGGAATACTGCCCTGCGGCCCAGTTTCCGGAGGGAGTAGATCATGCTCTTCTTCAGTATGTGACAGAACATGTTAGCATTCATGGTTCCCTAAATAAACTGTAGTTCCCTACAACCAGCAGCAGTCATGCAGCCCAAAACCATGACTATCCCACCACCATGCTTAACTGTAGGCAAGACACACTTGTCTTTGTACTCCTTACCTGTTTCCTGCTACAGGTGCTTCATACCATCTGAACCAAATAAGTTTAGCTTGGTGTCATCAGACCACAGGACATGGTTTCAGTAAACCATTTTCTTAGTCTGCTTGTCTTCAGCAAACTGATTGTGGGATTTCTTGTGCATCATCCTTAGAAGAAGCTTCCATCTGGGATGACAGTCATGCAGACCAATTTGATGCAGTGTGCAGCGTATGTCTGAGCACTGACAAACTGACCCCCCCTTCAACCTCTGCAGCAATGCTGGCAGCACTCATGCGTCTATTTTGAAAAGACAATCTCTGAATATGACGCCGAGCATGTGCAACTTCTACGTCTTTGATCGAGCATGGTGAGGCCTGTTCTGAGTGGAATCAGTCTTGTTAAATCACTAAATTGTCTTGGTTGCAGCTCAGTTTCAGAGTGTTGGCAATCCTCTTATAGCCAAGGCCATCTTTATATAGAACAATAATTCTTTTTTCAGATACTTATCAGGTACCATGTCGAACTTCCAGTGACCAGTATGAGAGAGTGTGAGGGCAATAACACACCTGCTCCCCAGTCACACCTGGGACCTTGTAGCACTAACAAGTCACACAACACCGTGGCGGGAAAATGGCAAATTAGGCACAATTTGTACAATCTTACTTAGGGGTTTACTCAATTTTTTTCCCCAAAGGTTTAGTCATTGATGGCTGTGTGTTGATCTATTTTGAGGGCACATCAAATATACACTGTTATACAAGTTGTACACTGACTACTTAACATTGTAACAGTGTCATATCTTCAGAGTTGCCCACGAAAAGATAAAATATAATATTTACAAATATACAAAAATGAGAGGGGTGCACGTACTTTTGTGAGTTACTGTGTTTATTTATATATATATATATCTTTGACTTCTTGACATGTCTCTACAATGCATTCAAATACATTTTGCCCAGTTGACAAACTGTGAGAGAAGGCACTTTATAATACAAGGAGAAGAAGGAAGGGCATTACAATAAATTAATAAAATCAATAAAAGTTGTTAGAAGATATTGAGAGTAGTGGTTATGTGAGGGCAAGCATACATGTGGTACATGGCCAGATGGTCTAGACTGATCACCAGTAGAGAGGATTGTTTGTTCCACAAACAAGCATGAACAGCTCCCACAGTTTCCTTATCTACTGTCTATCCACAGTTGGCACCTTCATTACACCCCTCTGTCTCTCTCTGGACCATTTCCTGGCACTAAGCAGAAGGAAATTTGGTGTCATGGTAACCATTACATGTCCTGGCATTGACAGTCTGCCACCATCACCTTTATTTTCAGGGATATCATGAATGAGATACCTGGACTGATTTGGACTGGGACTGTATCATCTTTAGCAATTAATCCAGATTCTGTTTGGGACCTAATGACAGTTGGGTTTGAGTATGGAGGCCTCGTGACGAGCGCTTCAGTCTTGCCTTTGCTCAAACTGTTGGTGTAATGATCTGGGAAGCCACCGCATACAAGAGTTGGCAATCCCTAGTTGTGATACAAGGGACACTAACAACTAAATGATACATGGAGGACATCCTGCTGCTACATGTGCTGCTTCTCGAGGCAGGACTTCCAGTTGATGCACATACAGAATGGTATAACTGTACCAGACTGCAAAAATGTCTTGGTCTGTCCGGTTAAGGGATTTATTGCCAGTTTTTCTCTAATATCATAATCACTTACAAATATCATCACCACATTCACACTCCAACAACTCTTCTTGGTGCGTTACTATACATTGATTTTATATATATTTATATATATATATACATATATATATATATATATATATATATATCATAATAAGGTAAGTGCTTGCTAATGGTCTCATGGTCCTGTTGTATTTTGACACTTTATTTATTAACCTGGGATATACGTTTGGATATTCAGCGCCTGCTAATTGAACTTTCAATCAGAAAATAAAAGGGCACAAAGCTTTTTTATGTTTACCATCAGTTTCACACTCCAGAAAGAGTCTTAAAACAGTGAGAGATAATCAATGTATTGTTTTAGTCTTATGAACCTAATGGTTATGATTAGCTATGTGACTTGCCATGGAAAAGTCTCCTTAAATGGTAACATCAGTGAAACTGGTCTTCTGATATAGCATTGTAACAGCAAGGAGATCAGATTTTGAAATCTGTGATCTCGGACCATCACTTATTTCCTAAACCAAAGGACCCTATAGAGCATTCATATACCTTTGGCACTGATCAAAGACATTTTTTACTGAAAATTTGACACAACAAGCAACTGCAATTGATATAAATGGTCACTCTATAACGCTGTGTTTACTAATGTAATCAATTCACATTTATCTATGGCATAATGGAAGATCACTTTAATGGAGCAGAAAGGTGGGCAGACTTCAGGCAATGCAAATAATGAGCTACGGAATTAGAGAGAAGCTTTCTTAATAGCATACATACAGGTCTTGGTGTTGATAAAAATACAATTATTTTCAATATCTGTCCTTTCTTTATAATCTCTGGTTTTCATTTTTTTATGTGAAATATCATGTAACTCATTAGATAGTCTCATACAAGCATGGCAGCCCACTATGTGTCATGATGTTGCCCTATGGTAGTGCTACGTGTCTTATTATCAGAGTCTGCAAGGGTTTTTAATTCCCTTTTTTTCACCCATTTACAAGTGAAAGGAACATTGATTTATTAGCCTAGACAGGAGACTTTTCCAAGAGATTTGAATATCATACTCTTCTGAATTACCCATGGGCCCCTATATAAGTAACACATATGAAGCAAAATGTCAGATCTTTGAGAATGTTAAGAAAGATGAAGGTATGGACCAGAAATTAGAGTTACTTTAAGAAATGCCATTGTTTCCAGGTATCATTTGAAGTTCTGTAACCCAGTTTTAGATGTGGTCACCTAATCCCTAATTACTTAAAGGGGTTTTATCGTTTCATCATTTGACAGCCATTAATACTGGTTGCTAAGCAGAGTTTATTAAATGGATGGGCGTGTTTCTCCTCCCAGCAGGGAGTATCTTCACGACACACCCCAAAGTGTGCACGTGAGGATTCATTCTGTGTGAGCTGGGGGAAGGTAGAGGTTCTCAGCTGCCGGAGACTAAGGAATCATTGGAAGTGAAAATCTAAGTGTAACTCCATAGTGTATATCTACATTTCTCGCTCTCTACATATTTTGTAACTAGAATGGGCATTTGACATTCAGGACTCTGGGAAAGATGGGTGACTTTTTTTTCTGTCTCTCTCTCGCACACAGTGATATATCCTGCAGATTATTACACCTCTGACCTCTACAGATCTGCAGAACAAAACTATACGCTTTATCTGTTTGTGTTTACATGGGACTGTACAAGATCTCTCTCTCTGCTGCAGGAACTCTGATTGCTGTCAGTGAAAAGAGTAAACCCCGCACGCATACGTCACACCTACCACTGCTTCTTGTCAGTGAAAACAGCCAACCCCGCACGCATACCTCGCACCTACCAGTGCTTCCTGTCATTGAAATCTCTCTCTCATCCGTGCACACGTCTCCAGGCACGCTCCCGTCCGCGACCTATTTCATCCATCTCTCTCAGACGCGCATTCCCGATTACGACCAGGGGTGGGACGAGGGCCGTAACCCGACCAGAGCTCTCACTTCGTTCCCAAGCACCAAACAAACAGCCCGTTCTCTTAAACCATAGCACTTTACTTATGGCAACCAAGTACATACATGCTTAGATTTTTGGTCCTGTCCTTTTGAACTATGATCTTCGTAACGAGAAAAAACCCTTTAACATACTGACATAAATGATAACATCATTCAATATCAGATTAATGCTTAAAGGGAACCTGTCACATAGATTATGCCCCGCTTGCTGAGGGCAGCACAAGCTAGTGTCAGACCTGCTGTTTCCAGCACTGTCTCCCTTATTCTGTAAGATGCTTTTAGAGCATTTACCCCTCAAATCTTATTCATGAGCAGGTGTTAGCCCCACCCACCAAATGCTAGCCCTGCCCACTGACCGTTATTCACATATTTCTACCTATTCAAAGTAATAGGTTTATCAATTGAGGTGGGCGGGGCTAGCCTCAGCTGGGCGGGGTATGAAAAAAAGTACTCTTCATGACTCTTTTCTGGCTGAAAACTGTAGATTTGAGCATTAAATACTCGGAAACTGCAGCATCTTACAGAATAAGAGACACAGCGCTGGAAACAGCAGGTCTGACACTAGCTTGTTCTGCCCTCCGCAAGGGGGGCATAATCTATGTGACAGGTTGTCTTTAAAGGGAAAGATAACCAGTATTCCATATAAGACAATTCTTTATTGTAGGATAAATAAAATTCATATATCCAGAACCCATACAACACACATTGAGCGTTGTCCTTGGCTATGACTAAAGGTTGTGTTGTTCAAGCCTGAAACATGTAAGCGAAGTTCACTGTATCTTATATAGGATCCGGATATATGAATTGTATTCATTCTATAATAAAGAATGGATCGTTTTATATGGAATGCTGGATATCTTTCCCTTTGAGCATTTGTATGGGGGACTTTGTTGTTTGAGGATGAGTTTAATGGATGATACAACACTGAAGGGATATGAAGCATACAAATGACCCATTGTATGCTGTTAAAATATGATGTAGTTAAGAGTTTTGACAATTACCCAAGTAGTATCAGGCCACCTGGTATTTCACCACTGTGTATCCAGGGGTGTAACTACGGGGGGTGCAGAGGTAGCAGTCGCTACCGGGCCCAGTAGCCTGAGGGGGCCCAAAAGCCCTCATGCTACATAAGGTGATACCAGCATTGTAAGTGGCACATGATAGCTGGGGGGCCCATTTCACTTTTTGCACTAAGGCCCCGGAGCTTCAAGTTACGCCTGTGTGTATCCAAAGTAATATGCATGACCACCTAATGAGCTTAGTGCTAATGGACACATAGGCTCAGTCATTCTTCATAGTCAAGATCTGCATAGTGATCCCCAGCTCAATGCAGAGCAGCTAGTAAACATAATTTTCTGCTGGTCTGGGAACAGTAGAGCCTCTCCAAGAATATGCAACAAAGCTTAGAAGACTTTTTCTACAGTAAACGTAAGGTCCTGTTCACATCTTCATCGGAGGTTACTTTTGAAGCTTATGTTGGAGAGGCAGCGGCTGATCTGTTACATGATGGACACCGACGGTGCCCAACCGTCCACATTTACTTCAATGGGGTCTGTCGAGTTTCCATTAAGGTGTCTATCATGTAAACAGAAAACAATTTTGCAGAATACTACACTATTTTTTCTATGTTTTTAATGGAATCTGCAATAGAGGCTCCAAACAGAATCTCTGACACAGGTGTCGACTGGGCCTAAGAAGGGTCTATACTGTACGCTGCCAGATGGGGAAGGAGATTGATTCTGTCTTGTGCCTTCCCCCAACAGAAAAGATTAGCAGCAGCACAAAGTGGGACACATCAAGGCAGAAACATCATGAAAACTTTAAAACAATGATTTGCAGCACTTGAGAAATCTTTTGTGAAAAGATACATGGGATAACCCATTTGACTATCTACAGAAAGCTATGAAGCATCCACTTAGAGGGCCATACATCTACAGCTTCTATGTCACATAAGCAAGAGGACACCTCATATCTTCACATTATAAGAAGTAATGTATTTGTATGTGATAGCCACAATATTACTGTGTATTCATACTGAATGGAATTAAATTTAACAATGCCATGCAAAAGCATAAATAACATAGTTAAAAGCCTTCCTAATATGCTCTGATGTCTTCATTAACTAGTGGCCAGCAATTTAGGATACTTCTAAATAAAAGGAAATACAGTTTTCAACTTCTTTTCAGTTTCTGCCCCAAGCTCTTTCTGACCCACTGAGCTCTATACAGTTTTGTTTGAAGATATCAAAACAGTGTAAAAAGAAATGTTATAGAGGTAACCTAGTTTCACAAAAATATGACTGTTATGTTTCTGTGCTACTAGCAAATACAAGAAATTTTAAAGGGGTTGTCTCACTACAAGAATTGCTTTTAATGTTAAAGATCTTGCAAAAACAAGTGACTGCAATATGTGTCCATTAAGTGTCCTACCTATTCCTAGATATTCCCTCTTGTATGGGCTGCATAATCTCCTCAGGTTGATATAACTACAGACCTGTTTGATCTGTCCTGATCGGCTGCCAGCACTGGTTGCTATAAATACAGACCTGGCTTCTACTGCAGCCTAGTAGAAGCCAGTAAACACGCCCCTGAATTCAAAATGAAACCCAGAAAACAGGACTGAGGTGAGATGAATCAGTGTAGTGAGACAACCCTTTTAACTTAACAGCTATAAATGCAGGGTGTAGGTTTTCTTTTATGGACAAAAGGAAAAAGATTGTATCTCACAAAGCAAAAGTGTATTCCTGCTCGGCCTTAGAGGAATGGAGTGGACTTCTGGGGCTAATATTGATGTCAGTAAGGTGTATGCTGCCCTGTATCACAGGTTTATGAAGTGTTACATACAGTGCAATCCTTAAAGGGGTTGTCTCACTACAAGGATTGCTTGTTATGTTAAAGATCTTTCAAAAACAAGTCACTTTGCAATATGTGTCCATTAATAGTATCCTACCTATTCTGAGATCAGAAGCGTAACTTGGAGCTCCTGGGCCCCAATGCAAAAAGTGAAATTGGGTCCCTTGATACTATGTGTTAATTATAATACTGGTGTCTTCCTATGTGGCAGGAGGGCTTTTGGACCCCTCAAGCTGCAGGGCCCGGTAGCGACTGCTACCTCTTCACCCCCTATAGCTACGCCCATGTCTGAGATATCCCCTCTTGTATGGGCTACATCAGCTCCTCAGGTCACTATAGCTACAGACCTGTTCCATCTGTCATGATAGGCTGCCAACACTGGTTGCTATAGCTACAGACATGACTTCTACTGCGACCTAGTAGAAGCCAGTAAACACGCCCCTGAATTCAAAATGAAACCAAGAAAACAGGACTCAGGTAAGATGAATCATTTTAGAAGTACGTGCTGGCCAGCGCGAACGTCTAAAACACCCAGTTTATAGCAGCACGTACGGTACGCCCCGATATGCGCCCTGAAGATTCCATGTGAGCCTTAGGTCTGATTCAACCATATTTTGATCATTATTTTCAAATTTTAAGCAAAAACCTCTGTGTGTAATATTCAAACAAAAAAAAAATAGAAAAATATGTACCTCTCTCATGTTTTACACCCACTCCTGCATTTGGATTATAAATACTGGTAAGAGAAACACTAATCAAAATCCACAACTGTAAGTACGGCTGTGTCCACATGACAAAGGTGAAAACACTCATTGGATTCTGAATCCTAAGGCCCTGTCATAACAAGCCTGATTTTTATCACATTTTTAGGCAGATTCAGTATTTAGAATTTACAAAAATCCGACTGTAGCCAGGGCTCATAACCTTGGGGTTTCCAAAACACCAGTTTATAGAACATTTTCTATAATCCGCCGTATAAGGGTGGATTATAGTAAAGTTGTATGTACTGGGCCGGCCAAAATCCAACATAGGTTTTTGGTGCAAACCTTCAGCAAAAACCACAGTACGGTGATGTTAAAGAGAACCTGTCACATAGATTATGCCCCCTTGTTGAGGACAGCACAAGCTAGTGTCAGACCTGCTGTTCCCAGAGCTGTGTCCCTTATTCTGTAAGATGCAGCAGTTTTAGAGCATTTAACCCTCAAATCTTATTCTTGAGCAGGTGTTAGCCCCGCCCACCAAAGGCTAGCTCCGCCCACTGACAGTTAGGGCTTGTTCACACAACGTTTTGGATCCGTTTTTTCAATGCTTTATTTAAATCAAACTATCAAACTGCAATTTAAATATAATATACCCTATTAATAACCAAGAAAAAACCCTTTTTTTACCTAATGTCAATCAGCTTTACATACACCTATGATTTTAGAATCTGCACCCCCTTTTTTTTTTTAAATCAACCAATAGTTTTCAAACCCACCCCATGTAAATGAATTAATAACAATCATTTATAAAGTAAATCATTTATAAACTAAATATATATTTAGTATACATGTATATATTTATATACATTTATATAAATATACATTTATATACTATTATATACATTTATAATATTATATACATTTATATGATATATAAATAATATACAAAAGTATATTTTTATATATATATATATACACTATTATATACATTTATATATATATTTATATACATTTATAAACTAAATATAACCCAAACATAATATTCAAATTTTATATTTAATTTAAATTCAATGCGTTTTACGGATGCGTTTTTGGCATCGAAAGCGGATCCAAAACGCACCCAAATGTATGCTGCGCTTTTGGATCTGCTTTCGGGATGCCAAACGCGCACTCCATTATTTCCTATGAGGATTTCTCTTGCGTAAAACGCTAGAAGAATTGACATGTCAATTCTTAAAACGGATCCGAAAAGCGGATCGCGAAAAGCGCATCGGCAATCACTCGTGTGAACAGCGATGTACTTTTGCCATTGAAAGCAATGTTAATCACACTGACAGTTGTTAGATCCGTTTTGCGGATCCGTAAAACGGATCACAAAAACGTCGTGTGAACAAGCCCTTATTCACATGTTCTACCTATTCAAAGTAATAGGTTTATCAGTTGGTGTGGGCGGGGCTAGCCTCAGGTGGGCGGGGTTTGAAAAAAACTGACTCTTTCAATGACTCTTCTGGCTGAAAACTGCAGATTTGAGTATGATTTGCGACACCATTTTAACATTGCCATGTGGACAAAGACTAAAACTGCTTGGGATGCAAAGTGACATGTATCTTTTTCTGCAAATACACAGATGTGTGTGAATGTAAGTATTGAAGAATCACCATGCTCATCTTGGCGGCTTCCTCTCATGACAAATACAGCTCTGCAATCTCCCATTTATAGCCAGACCTCCTGCTTGGATGGTGATTTTTTTCGTTTCACAACCCCTCCATCAAACAGTAAATGTTCCTCCGTCAGACATAGGTAGGAATAGGAGCTAGCAGCGCTGAGGTGTCAGCCATTGCTGCAGACCACCCACAGCCTGCATAGGAAGTTGGAGCCTGAAAGCAGCTTTGAAGAGCAGGTCCTGTAAAGAAAAAAAAAAAAAAGCACCAACAGCCTGCTATCCGGTAAAGTAACAGGATGACTGTGATGCCCATATATATTTTGCCCAATGCAGCATAATCTAGACATAGGCATTTGAAAAAAGTGTGCAGTAAGTGGAAAGGCCTGAACCTCTGCATTGAAAGACTCATTATTAATCACATAAAAAGCCATTCTAGTGTAGCACAGAATGCCTAAAGCTGCCTGACATACAGGAAAGCTTTTAAGTCCACCATTCACAGATCATAGGTTGCTAGGAGCTACGGATATTTTTATTAAGACCCATTCCTACTAGGAATCCTTGTTCCGTAAGCACTCAGCGTGTGGCAGGATTAGTTCACTGCACCCATGGATTCTGTCACACGGGTTTGAAACAATATAATTACATTGTAACAAAGGAATCCCTTCCCATTGTTTTTCCTTACAGAAATAGTTCATTTTACTGTAATTACTATTGAGAAAAATGATAGAAATATAATATAAGGCAGTAATTACCCGCACATTAGACAGTAACATGCAAAAATTATTGTTTTATATTTGGCAATTGAAGAATAATACACTGGTTAATATCTTGCTTTACTTACCTTGTACTCATCCTGAGCTACTGTCTTTAATATATGTCAGCGCTGCAGTCACAAATCTTCTGGTTGCTATTGGAAACAGTCAATGAACTTGTCAACAGATTTATCACTTACTATTTAGTTGAGTGGAAAAGTTTTTGTTTTTTCTACATCAGATTATTATACAGTGTCTGATGCAAAGATGACACTTTCCAGATTACAGTTCACTGTAGCAAACTGTGTATAAAAACTGTTTAAGTCTAAGATCAGAGCCCCCCTTTCATTTCATATAGTGCTCTGAAAATATGAAAGGGGAGCTCTGATTGGTTGCTATGGGCAACAAGGAAAGACCAAGAGAGTTTTCATACAGGTCCCCCTATGCAGAGCCGTCTTAACAGAATGATGGGTCCCTGGGCATAGCACTGTATTGACCCTGCTAAATACATGACATCACACTTGGCAATGCCTTAAGCCCCTCCCTCCCCCAAGCACACACATTATCACGGCACTTATGTCTGTACACCTGCAACCTGCAGCCTACAAGACTATTTGGCAGTGCAGGGAACCTTTGGCACCCTTCTCCACCATGGTTTTTAACTGTTTGCACATCCTAAAAACACACAGTTAAATAAGCAAAGCCAACTAAGGGATCCAGGGTATGAATCTTGTATTCCTGGGACATACATACACTGCTTTGGGCCCCCATACTTGTGGGGGCCCCAGGCAACTGCCTAGTGTGCCCAATGGAAAAGATGGCCCTGCCCCTATGTTCAGATATGAAGCTTGCAAAGAATGATGGGAGATCCAGCTCAAAACCCGCTTAATTGTGACTTTGGACAATAATACACCAAATAACTCAGGATGAGTACACGCTAATTAATGTCATGTATTTATAAAGTTATCTATTTATAAAGTTAATGACATTTTCATATAGATTAATTTCATTTTCATGTAGATTAATAAACAATTTTTAAAGACGAACCATACACTTAAAAGGGGTTGCTCAATTTGGAGGTTTTGTCAGAATTGTCTGCAAATGATGAGCTGATCGCAGAAATCAATGATGACCATGGGGCAATCTAGTAACAAGTGTTGAGTTATCCTGCAGCGCCACCTCAGGAAAAATGAAGCATTACATGAGTCACCTATTTATCACTGGTCTGTTCTTGTTATGCAGTTATATGTTCAGTCCTCCAGAAACAGATGAGGGTCTTGAATAGGGGATCACTTTATAGTAACTGAGATTACTAATAGATGTTTATGTCAACAGCAAAGGGTCCCACACTTTTCCTATGTGTGGGGTGCTAGTAATTAATACTCATTTTTGTGATGCATAGACATAAAGTATTATGTACTTTACAGAAGGCAGCAGCCAAGAGATACAGTACAGTCAAGGTAAATTTAGATTTTTGGCACAGTTTCAGAGTACACTGGGCACTAGTAAATTATTCAGAGAAGGTTCACTTCTAGATTTAACAAATGCCTCATTGCATTACCTTCATCATTCACTTTAATGGATTCTAAGGGCATCCTGAACTATTTCCAGAACCCGTAGAAGTAACCAGATTGAACATTGTGCAGTATCTTTGTTGATTTCTCCATTCATGTGAACTTTTTAGCTTAGACGATAAAACGGCTTAAAAGGAACTTCTGAGCTCCCTGGCCTGTCACAGTATGACCATACATTGCTGGTTGAGCTTTCATCTTGTCTGATATGAAACATCAAGTTGAGAAATGGTTATCAGAGAGTTGGAAGTGTTCCTTCCCTGAATAAATAATATCTGACAATTGGAGATGGAAATTCATGCGGAGAGACATAGGGCAACATGTATGAACTCGCCAGTTCTAAATGACTTTTTTTAGTGTAGAATGAGCCAGAATGTATGAAATTGCCATTTGTGGGTTCACAAATCTGGCGTGTGTGGTATGCTTTGCATAGCATATTTTGGTGCATTGATGCCACATAACTGGCGCATTTAAAAGTGTCATGTCTGGCGCAGAATGCACCAAGTTTTGGCATGTGGCTATTCATACATCTATGGAACAGGGCTTTGACAATTTTTTTGGGCTCAAAGCACAGCAGAAAACTGGTGCAGCCCTGTTTAACATGTCGCCTGTAATGCTTTTATGGGACCTTATCCTGTTTGTTTTTTCATTTTCATGGTTCTTTTCAACCCAGGTTATCCAAATTAGAAGGTTATACTAGTAATAAATTTTGCAATTCAGTGTGTTATATGAAAATGGTAAAATGCAGCATACAAATTGAACACATTCATAAAATATATATTTAGCTAAGTAAAAGGTTCTGTCAAAGTCCAGATTCTCAACCAGGGGTATGTGAACCCCATAGGGTACACATCATGTCTCTACTTGCACTGTTTTTATGCTGTGTGTACTTATGTAATTTACTTAGGAATTGGTACTTAGCTTAGGAGAACTACCGTAAGAAAATATGGTTGGCTAATATGATCTTTTTTCAGCATCACTTCTTTGGCACTAAGCAGGACATGTACGATCGGAGCGTTCACAAATTTTCAGGCCTATAATGCGCCTCACTGTGCCGGCTCCGCTGTCGGACACACCTAATGCGCTGTTGGGCGCAAGGTCTGTGGGCGTTCTGGGGCGGGACGCACCACATTCGAAAACTCTGACGCATTTATGAATGCGGGTCGGCAAAGTGAGGCACATTACAGCTCCGACAGGCAGACCTATTTCAATGTTGTCTGTGTGCCGGAGGCGTCGAAGTTTGCCCTGCATTAATGAGCGCACTTTGGCACCGACATACATGAGGCGCAGTTTTCACGGTAAAAAAAAATGTGAAAACAAGCATTTCACCACGCTGATCTTCATACATGTCCCCCTAAATGCCCACCCTAAGCTACATAAAAAAATAAATATGCTTAGTAAGTTTCCTACAAACCGTTACATCTTTCATTTATTGTTGCAAATCTGGTATCCATTAGTTATCTTACTGCATCCAAATTGTCTATATTTCTTTTCAAAACCTGGTCCCTTGTATAACCAGTTACAATATCCACTGTTTATGTATAAAGAAAATACATAATACATAGGATGCTGTAACAATTTTATCAAGACTTGCCTAAAACAGTTTTGGAAGCCTAACCATTTGTAACTTTTTTGTTTGTGCTAGGAAATTACAGTTTGGATTAAATAATACTATTACATACTTTCTCTTAGACAATTAAGTAAATACTGTGGTTCTTGGATAGAGCTGTCGGAGCTGTGCCACCACCTCTGAGTTGCAAAACAGAGCTGTGTGGAGGTGTGTGCTAAAGCTTAAAATCCAATATGACATATATGACCTGTTTTCTCTGTGAGCGCGCTGCCTCTGCCAGGCTCTGGCAGTATCCTCTGAGTAAAGTGTGGTACCGGTCCTAGATTTTTTCCATCTATGATCGCTTTGTATCTAAGCTGTTGCAGGCTGAGTTTGACATGTGTTTTAATCTTATGAAAAATGCTACAATTTCCAGATACATAGACCTGTAAGATTTTAACACCAGCTTATATCAGAAGAAGACCCTTGTCCTGCCTGTTAAGGGCTAAGGCTATCCACATATTATATAAACACACATATTATATAAGCACATGATCTTTCAGTAAAAATTAATGTATGAGTAAACAGCACAGATGGTGACAATGCACATAGACATGCAAGGTAGCCAAGTACTGCTCCATAGGGGCCAAATCTGAATGTTCTCAACCACATTATTTATAAACATTTTTAACATGCCCTCATTTAGACAACAAAAGTAGATAAAATATTAAAGGGGTTTTGCCACAAAATAAAATTGATGTGGGAAGCTTGCAAATGAAATAACAAGCATTTTCACCATTCATTATTATTAAAAATTATGCACTGTTTTTGTTTTAGCTGCTCCTTTAGTGATCCATTGTGTACAGCTCGTTTCCAGGGGATACGACCAGGGCTGTGAGCTCCTCAGTCTTGGTCGCACATGCTCAGACATCACCTCTCCTCTCAGGCAGCTACTGAGTGTTCAAAACCCGGGTGCTGTCATTCTACTCCTGTCCTTTGGACTAGTTAGTAATAAGTCACACAGTACAAATAACTAAAAAAGAAACCTCAATGAGGTTTGTGCATTGATAAAGAGAAAAAAAAACAACAACACAGGTTTGGTTCCTGCAAGGATTTGAACCTAGGACCTGGAGGCAAAAATTTTACCTCTCAGCTACTCACAATGCTTTACATAAACAGACCTTTCTTTGACTAGAGAGAGGAAAGGCCTGGTGATGTCATCCTGCTGGGTCACATGATCTGCAATTCAAACAAATCACACACGCCCCCTTCTGAGCACACAGAGCTGAAGAGCTGGATGCAGGAGGTATGGAATGAGATCGTGGCAAAACCGCTTTAAGCTAGTCAAGGGGATTGTCTTATTCAAATAAACATTAAAAGGTTATTGTGTGGGATTGTATGCAGATGTAGCAAAGATCAACTTCACAGATGCATCATGATTTTACAGGACAGAAAGTTATCTCAACTTCTTCTGTGCTTTCATTACTTTTGGTTTTGTTTGTGATCTAAAGACAGATAGCACAGAAAACTGTGATATTGGCTTCAAGTTAAACTCTGCTTTATCTGTACTAATAATGACCCCTAAATCGATAGGGCACATCCATCCCTGATTATCGTGATTTTAACCAATTTAGCGCAGCATTCTTTGATGACATTTAATGGTATGTGTGGTGAAAAGCAATCCAATTTAAGCAGTTTTCCAAGACTTTTTAAAACCTCCCTAACACCTCCCACTGTGCTAATATAAAAAAATAACCCATTCTTACCTCTTTTGTCATTACTGTTCCAGAGCTGCAAGAGCTTCAGTGTTCCCGCCCCCTGGTCCCTCACTGAGGACATCATGATTGATCACATGATGCTGCAATCAATCTGCATGTACAGCATGTGACCACAGAGGTCAGTGATTGGCTGCAGCATCATGTGATTAATGAACGTGATGTCATCAGTGAGGGCCCAGGGGGAGCTCTGGCAGTGCTGGAACGGTGGTGATGTTAGGGTGAGTATGGTTTAAATTTCTATTTTTCACAGTTATGAAAAGTCTCGGAAAACCCCTTTAATTTTCTAGGTAGGATTTACAATACACAATGTAACTAATGTATTATCTTCAGCAAGATTACTATTAGAATATCAATCAAATTTGTTTATTTTCTAACATTGTGTTGAATGTGTTCCATCTTGATCCTTCACTTAACATGGAGACGATAGCTGCAGCCCTATCCATCATTATCTGCCTATTCTTTAAAAATAAATGTACTGAAAAGTATAAAGAACTGATCTCATGCTTTTGCATAGTTGCCTGGCAACGGGTGCTGTTACAGAAAATCTTTTCCTTCTATTAAGGAATCCGTGTCCCAATTTTGAGGATTTTTAAATTTTTATTTCAGTGTATGGTTTATTTTTCCTATTGTAGATGGAAGGTCGGCTTTGCCAACCCATTTGTTTTGACAGGTTGAATCACAGATTTGATGTAACTCCTGGTGCCAGACTTTGATGTTAGGGCTGTTGTAACGACAGATGTGTATGTCGGCACTGGTTAGCCAGATGGGAATTTTCAGC
The DNA here is from genome assembly GCA_025379985.1 of Phyllomedusa bahiana. Lineage (NCBI taxonomy): Eukaryota > Metazoa > Chordata > Amphibia > Anura > Hylidae > Phyllomedusa > Phyllomedusa bahiana. Next base: position 52,621 of record JAODAL010014011.1, read on the forward strand.
AATTATTTTACCCTTCAGCATAAATGTACTTTCATTAATGAAGTGCAGCAATCATACACAAACATACTTTTCAAGTTTTAAGCGAAATTAATTGCTGCTGTGATTATGCAGTTTTCTGTAGTCAACCTTTACATACTGAACTCTCATGGCATCTGCAAATTAATTAGTATGAAGTATTTTTAGTTCGTAAAAATAGTCTGTGTAAAAAAGATTTTTTACTGACAAAGTTGTGGAAAAAATATCTGACTCTGATGTTACCAGTAGCAACCAGTCATACTAGTAGCTAATATATACTATTCATACCTCCCTACAATACTATAAACCTGGCTGTAAAGCAGTAGGGTGTATTCAATTACAAATGAAAAGGTAATCGTACGGTATCGTATGGACATTCCTGATGAAACTGGGCAGGGCTTAATATGGAAACTGAAATGTTGGGATTTGGAAACATTATGTAGTCTGATCTTGCAGTCCGACTATCTTTTATATGTTCTATACTTCTTGCCAGCATGCCAAGTATTTATTAGCAAGAAGTCGAAAAGTATGATTGTGGAAGACTACACAGGATTTGTTTGTAGTCTGTTACCATGGAGATACTTGTTTACATCGGAGCTGTATGCACAAAAAAAAGGACAGAAATTTCTTCTTCAAATCCATTTACAAATTTGCTTAATATTTATTTTCAGATAGATAAGGGTACCATTGTAAGGGTGACCATATATAGCTAAAAGCATGCCAAATGAGGTGCGGCTGTAATGCAAATAAATACTAATCTGACAAGCAATTTTACCAGGCATCAGAGTATTTTACAATATTTCTTATTGTCTGCATTTTTCTTGGAAGTAAAGAGCAATTAACCTCCAAAAACACGCAGACAAGAGCAAACATTTGAAAACCAAGATGTGGTCACTACACGTGTCCATGGCTTAAAAGGGTCCTACACTTTATATTGTTTTTATTTATCATGTATGTTAGCCCACATTCCTTTCCACATTAATGGTTCACATGGACTTACTGTATGGCAGGGGTTCCCAAACTCCAGTCCTCACGCCCCACCAACAGGTCATGATTTTCAGGATATCCCACAGAATGCACTGACAATAATTAAGTCACATGTGCAGCATAATTAAATCACTTTTGCACTGCTAAGAAAAGCCAGAAAACATGACCTGTTGGTGGGGCGTGAAGACTGGAGTTTGGGAACCCCTGCTGTATGGAGTAAGCATAGTGTTAGTCATGTGACCCTTGAAATCCAGGTAACACTGTCCAGGTACCTAAGGGTATGTTCACACGGTGTATTGCAGCGCGCACTGGTACACGAGGCAATACGTCTGCTGTTGAAAGTATGCGCTGGTTAGCGCGTACTTTCTACATCACAATGGCCCTGCCTCCTATCCAGGTTAGTATTTCTTGGTCATGTCAAGTCTTTTTACAAGCGCACAGTACAATCCGGGAAATACGATCATGTTACATAGCACTCAATGAATGCTATGATTTTATCATATTTGCAGGGCGTATTTTGGCATAATTACATGCCGAAGTATGCCCTGCAAATATGATATGTGAACATACTCTTACAGTAGTTTATTGAGAAGCAGAACTTCTCCAGTATTACTACCTCCAGCAGTGTCTTATCATGTGAACACCACACAGGTCATGTGACCCTGGTATCCAAGTAACAGTAGTGTATAGAGGAACAGAACTTCTCCAGTATTACCACCTCCAGCAGCATCTTATCATATGACCACCACACAGGTCATGTGACCCTGGTATCCAGGTAACAGTAGTGTATAGAGGAGCAGAACCTCTCCAGTATTACTACCTCCAGCAGCATCTTATCATGTGACCACCACACAGGTCATGTGACCCTGGTATCCAGGTAACAGTAGTGTATGGAGGAGCAGAACTTCTCCAGTATTACTACCTCCAGCAGCATCTTATCATGTGACCACCACACAGGTCATGTGACCCTGGTATCCAGGTAACAGTAGTGTATGGAGGAGCAGAACTTCTCCAGTTTTACTATCTAGAGCAGCGTCTTATCATGTCTGTCAGTGTCTGTGGAGAGGACGTCGCACATTATTCTCTCTGTCTCATCCATTTTCTATTTTTTTTTTATTATAGTTTACTTTATGACAACAACATGACATCCCCTAGAGAGACATCAGTTATACAAATAGCTACACACAGTGTGTAAATTGCTGTAATAACCAGATAAATAATTATTCCACCATTATCCCCCATAGATGTCATGTAACCGTGCTGCTGACTGCCAGGAGGTCACATGACTGACGCCATACAGTTACTCTATTGGAGCCATTACTGTGGACAGAAATGTGGGCTGCACCATTTAGGAGCCTACTACATTAATTTATTCAGAATTTTAAAACATGTAGGTTAGAAAATTGTATAATTTCTTATTATATACATAATAAATAAGAAATAATATAATATTGTAAAACCGTAGCTCTTATTTCTTATTTCATAGAGGGGGTTCCTCTGTTGAGGAGCCTTGTCTTTTGAGTAAAAAGTGATTATAAAGAACATCTCTCTTTGGAGGACTTCTCCCACATTACTCAAATAGATTCATGATTTGAATGGACACTGTATAATGCCTAGTTTCTCCTGAGGTGATGCTGTATTGAAATTAAACACAAGTTTCCCCATAACTCACAGCTGAATACTTTTTGTTCAACCTTTTGTGAAAAGACCCTTCTAACAAGTAAGGATTGCCAAAGTAGAGAAACCCTTTACTTAAAAGGGTCTAATTTCTTAAAAAGCTGTAGCAAAAGGTGATCCGTATAGCACAGAAGATGGATGGAGCAAATAGAAAAATGTGGAGGTATCTGGGTATTAAAGAAAAATCCTTATAGGGTCTTCTGTTGAATATGTCTGTAGGTTTCTGTAAATATGCTTTGCCTTTCAGTCTTAATTCGTGGTGAATAGAAAAAATCCCATATGTTTCTATTATCACACATTTATTTACAAGATAATTAATATTTTCTGAAGTATAAACTGCTTTCTCCACTTGTTAAAGAGCTTTTTTATTAAACAGAAAAGCTTTACAATCTATTTGTATCTGGGATACATGTTGCTGTCATCAGCTAGAGGCTAGAGGTATATAAAGGTGGTCTGTTTGAAGAAGGTTCACAATATACAACATATGTCTATTTTTTAGACGGCATCATGCTTAACAGAATGGAAACATCAATATCAGGTGGAGAACCCCAATTTTGAGTTATATTTTTGTACAAAGCAAAAATGTTCAGGGAAACTGGTTCACATTAGTCCTTTATTTGGAAGGGAAGTTATGTTGAATGTGGCAAACAGAAGTAAAAACTTCTTTAAGGTCAGCAGTCACTTGGCTCTAATTTGTTTTATGGTTTGCTTACCAGCTTATAAACTGTTTCCAGAGTTGCACTTCACACTGACCTCTCTGAATAGCAAAGTCTAAGGGATACCCAGGATTTCCCCCTTTAACCCCAATACGGAGATCTGGTCTTTGTTATTAGAAGTTCCTAAGTTTTATCTGCAGTATTGTCACAAATTGTCAAAGTGAGCAGGAGAGATGGTAGAGGTCAGATATGGTGCTGGATTAATGAGGGTGGAAAAGTAAGTGGACAACAACACTGGGTATGAAGATATCAGAGAAGAGAGGTAAGGTAGTACTAGATCCAACAGTAGTTTAAGAATAGCAAAAAAAGAGACAAGTCTTATATTCGAATAGTCCACAGAAGTATTCAAACAGATTAAGGGAAAATTCAAAAGCAAGGCAACGTGCAAAACCAAGGTCAATATTCAGCAATAGTACAACAAAGATGACCCAAAAAATCAAAACCAGGTAGTCTATAAATGAAAGAGGCATGCACTCAATATGTAAAGAGATCTCTCAGCTTTTGGACCTGCCAGAAGATGGAAGCTCTTAATTGGCAAACCACTTGATTTACTGATGGCTACGTTCACATGCGGTGAGCATTATCTCCACCAGTCCCACTACAAACTTTGTTGTGGCAGTAGCTGACTTGCAGTGACAGCGCTGGAGCGGGACAAGGTACTGTTAGTATATAAAAATTTCCTATTAACGATTTTTTGATCTAGGTTTAAATTTTTTCCATAGTCCCTCAGTGCTGAAGAAGACACCCATTCAATTGTATTTTTGCTGAGTGGTTTTCATATAGAAAGTTCTCCTAGAATGGGGTTACAGTTGCAAAGAGTGGTCATAAAAAAGTGTTGATCCCAAGGCCTCATGAACATGGTTGTGTACAGGAACTCTTTATGGTGGCACACAAAATACAATATGAAATCATATTTCACTTTGCTGCTTTTATTGAAAGAGAATACCTCTGTGTCGTGGCATGAAATAGAACTTGAAACAATATTTTCATACAGCTTCACATAGAACCTAAGTGAAAAATACATTATGGACCCATAGCCGACTATGAATGCTACATCAGCAATGCATATTCTGATTGGTATTGGTAATATAGCTGTGAGCTCAGGCATCTCTAACAGTGTGTGGAAATACCCTTCAATTTTAAACCTTCATCAAGGACATATCTTTTATATCCAAGGTTTGGCCTTACTAGCATTCACAGGAACTAACCAATCCGCTTAAAATAAAGGCTCGCAAACTTTTTTGTTTTTTGTGCTAACATAATTGTGCCTCTTTTCCTGTTACTTATTTTGTATTTTTCTTCTTATACTTTTCTAAGATTATTGACTTTAACATCTGTAGACCTTTGCTCAGATAATATTTCCGCTGTTACCACTAATTTGTTATATCCTGTTCCGTCATGAAAGGAGAAGGAATAAAACTGTCTCCTGCCATAAAATGCATTTTATTTCCTGTTACTTTGTTGCATTGTTTTTGAACAGTGTCTTTTGTATTATGTGATTACCACTCTTTTTACGTAGTGTGAATGTATGAACTTTATACACTCTTGTAATTGTTTGAGCATGTAATTTTATGCTTTGTGAAATGTCAGCACTACTGTTTATTTGCTTGTGACAGAATGAATATGAGAAATATTACGAGGAATAACAGGTGAACAAATCTATAATCCACTTCATCTTACAGGACCTGTATCGTCACCTGTCATCGGATGATGTGGATTCAGTAGGAGACTCAGTGTAAAAGAAACAATGGAGCAGTGTTTCTGGTTTGTGACTCGGTGATAGTTTAAGCTAATTAACGTAACATGACGTGAAACAAAGGCTGAGTCTGGTTCATAAAGTATTCTTGGGGCACTAGGTATGTTACATTTATTTTATTCAAGCATATTTGGTACATTTTGAGAAACACCTAAAAGACAACATTGTGAGTGTGACTTCCAAAAATGATCTCATAATGACTACATCCAAATCTGCAGTCGTACTAGGTAATGCTTAGGCATTGTTCCAGTATGCTGAGATTCAGGGGTTTGTCATTTTAATATATGCAGCCTTCTGCAGCAATTTTGGCTTCTGGTCATAAAATATTACACAGTGCACCACCACATGAGACTCAGCAGAGGTCATTCCTGTCAAGGAATTCAAATGTTACAAATTCAGGATAGAAGTTACAAAACAGCCATCTCATTATGATAGACTCCCTCTTGTCCATGTATGCCAAGACTTTAGTTGTTTTCTATGCAATATGATCCTGCATGCAAAAGACATCACTGATAAGATATTAAACATCAGCTTGGGTCCGCGGTGCGGTCCATAAAAAACATTAGGGCATTGTATGAACAGTTTTTGTAGGTATTGCTATTAACAGGTTTCCTACTCATATGAGAGCACTGCAAAAATAGAACATGGTAGTCAGAAAGAATTTCATATTTCTGTTGGCTTCCCTGCCAGGCTTTATAGTCCTAATGCCACATGATAGTGCCATTCACATGAGCGGAGGGCAGCCACCTGAAATTCCTCTCCACCTCTCTGCTTTATTTTTGGATCGCTCCCATTGGTAAGGGGAGCGATTCTATTAATAACAATATGAGTAAAATTTCTTTGATTCAGCGTTCAATAGTTAAAAAAATTGAATCCACCAAATTATTCTTGTTAAATTATGCAAAATAATCTGGAGCGCTAATAAAAAGGCAAAAACTAATCAGAGGTAGTAAACTAAAAAACTACCCTGATTACGACATGATAAAAGCAGATTTTATGTTTCCATTTCAATAGACATTCTAATAGCTCTGCCAGCAAGTGTAGCCTTTCTCCATGACCGTCTGATAATCCAGAATGCCTGATATTTGATATTCATATTTCTTGCTGGATTAGAGAAATTTTACTGTGTTCTGCAATTGCTACTTATTCAGTTTCCTCATATATTTTTGGAATGTACCTCTGAACTGGACTATAATTGTTAAATTACACATCCCATTGTTGTTTTTCTTTAGTAATCATGGACATTTTACATTTAGATTTTTAAATAATAGAAATATGTTATAGATAAATGGAAAAATTAAAATGACTTATAAGTCTAGTACAGAGAAAATAATGACAATTCAGGGGTTGCCCATGGCTACAGAAATGGGTTGACTTTTTTCTTCCAGAAACAGCATTACTTTGGTCCATGGAAGTATCTTGTATGGCAGCTTTTTCCTAAGTGAATAGAAATGCAATACCAGATACAGATGTAGCAAAGATGAACTTGGCAGTTAATGCACCATGATATCACAGCACAGAATGTCTTAAAGGGGTTGTCTCACTACAAAGATTAGCTTTAAATATGTAGGGAACACTAAATAAAGACTTTTCCAAATATATTGCTTTGTTAATTTTGTTTGTTGAGGAGTGATTTTATCACCCTCTGAGGGCTTTCTAGTTTCCCAAATGGCCGACCTGTTTACTCCTTCTCCCCTGTTTGTTCTATCTGATAGCAGGAAGTGACAACATCACACAGGTCACAGCCAGCAGTGTGAGAGCTTGTGTGTTATCTGATCTTTCAAACAATAGACAATAATTACTACTGTTTACTTTAGCTCAGCAGCTTCTCCTGTCCTGGTAGAAGGTAATTTAGCTTATCTAGACTAATAAACATAGAGGTTTGAATACACAGAGCTCATATGCTAATTACAGACAGCTTGACCAGGAAGTGACAGAGCAAAGCAGCATGATTTCATTCATGCATGCTATGAAATTATAAGATGAGACAACCCCTTTAACTTTCAATGCTTTTTAAGGGCTTTATTTGTGATCCAAGAACAGGTAACACTGAAAGCCATGATATCGCTGACACGCTAAACTCTGCTTCAGCTTTGTTGCCCATGAATGACCCTTGTTTTACATTTTGGACAACCCCTTTAATTTGCACCCCCTTCACCTACCGGACCCGAGCTGCAGCAGGCTGTCTATTATTGACAGATTGACTATGGTTAACAGGTAGTTTTACCTTGTAGAATATAAATTTAGCTGACAAACCACTAAAAGCGACATTTATGAATGGGGCTGTGGCAGTCTGGTGGGCTTCGAAAACTGTCGCAGCCATGTTTACAATATTTTCAATCACTCCACTCCAACAGTGCACTCCCGTGGCACTTTGTAATGCGCCCCTTATCGAGGGCGTGCTGGAGGCATATCGCACTACAACCATACAAATCTACACATTTATAGCTTCCGTACAGAAAATCCAGGCGCATTACTGCTGGAACAGGTAGAGCACTTTAAAAGTGGTTTACCTGAGCCAGAAGTGTCGCTTTGTAGCTATAAAGCACTAAATCTATGACCCGCAGTAGAACAGATTCATATATTCAGGTGCATTCTACACTACTAATGCGTGCAAAAAAATGGCGTCTGGACGCCAGAAATCCTACATGTCACCCTAAATTCCTGCTCCATGATTTATTCAGATTCTCTCTACAGCCCCATTTGCCCCACAGTGTATATTTTATGAATCAACTCTGCAGCTTTTGTCTCGTTGTATTTTGCTAACGTCTACGTTATTGCGTCTGAATTGCCGGGAAATTACCGACTAATAATCATTTTGTGCTTTACTTTTAACTGCTTCTCTTGATTGATGAATGTTAACACAGCTCGGTGATAATGCCTAATTTATTAATGCAAATCAAAACCATTTAATATTCAAATTGTAACCATTGACTCGCTTATTGATCTTTTCATTTAATGTTTGCACTTTTTTAATTCCTTATTAATTCATGTTTTATAGGAACTGAACATTGAGTATGTCTGAGGAGAGCGTTATCATTTGGTTATTACATAGTTATAATATTTTCTGTGAGGAAAATATCCTCCAGAGGCCTTTTGTATCAAAACTAGACAAAAGAGAAATTAGGGGTTTTTTTGCCCTTAAATTAAGGTTCCATATGGACCAGTTTCTATGGGCAACAAGGCCGGTTTATCCTCCATTTCTTTGAGTCTTAAGGTTTTTATACATGAGGCCTAAGGTTTTACAATTCTTTCCATGTATGTATGATATTGATGGTCATTACGGCTATTATTTGTAAGACAGCATCAGACTTAAAGAGGTGTTTATCATTAAGATGAATTTTCATGATTATTGGTTCTGCTTCCAAAATGGCTGACAGATAACGTGTGGGACTGGCACATTAGGGTCAGCGTCCATAAAAGGGGACGAAATGACTTTGTCTTACTTATCTTAGATATGAATTTGAAACAATTATAGAAAAAAGAGGTAAACATCTAAAAATACATAGAAAAACACTTGAGACGACTTCTAAAATTGCCTTGAATAAAAATGGACGTTGTTGACCATAGCAACCGATAATAGTGCAGCGTTCATTTCAGGTTCTGCTCTGGAAACATCAAAGCTACAGTGTGATTGGTTGCTACGGGCAACAGAGACAGTTTTTCTCTTAGCCAATCTCCCCCGTTGGTACGGGTTAATCAATCCAATGTATCAAGTCAAAGGTGGAAAATCAAGGCAACGGTGTGGTTGCCATAGGTGACATCAACATGCTTTGTCTGTGGCTCACTGGCATTGTTACCCATAGCAACCAATCAGAGATCAGCTTTCTTTTTCCAAACTGCACTTACAAATGAAGCCCGAACTGTCGTTGGTTGCTAACGGCAACCAGGACTGTCTCACCTTTTGCTTCATGCATGAGGTGTAATGTGTGTGTTAAACCTATGAGGCATAGCCCCAATTATCTCAGTACAACTATCGGGTTCTTAGGTTATGTTCACACTATGTACTGTGGTGCGTACGGTACACGCCGCAGTACATTGTGTCTTTCACGAGCTTGCACTGATCAGCGCCGGGGGCCGGCAGCCCGCCGGCCCATTGACATTCATTACTCGCAGCGAATACATATTCGGCATGAATAATTGACATGCCACTTATCCCCCGCGCGTACAATACGATCGTATTGTACGAGCGGGGAGAGGAGGCGTAATCCGTAGTTCTCTATGGATTAGAGGGCAAATACGCGCCGAAATGCGCGCCGAAATTACCCCATGTGAACATACCCTTATATCTTCATATGGTTTTAAATAAGGCGAGGACTGGTAGATTTGACTCCGTGTCTATGCATATCTTACACCATTGAAATATACAGTGTGAAATAATATTAATATATTTTGATTTATCATCATATGCCAAGCAAAGGTCCAGTCCTGAGCGCTCACGTCAGACAGCCATTTTAACAGCAGAACTGATATTCATTTGTCAGTATCTTAATATAGTAAATATCAGCCACATTGGGTCTTTTGTATCAAAATGTCTCCGAGAAAGCGCTCATAAATACCAGTCAGGGCTCAGTTTTTATCTTCTAAACTGAACTAGAAGGAAGTTTTCATACATGAGGCCCAATGTGTCACCTATATGTCACCGACACCTTTGTATTGTTCTATTGTAATATTGATTGTTCCAAAACTGGGTAACAGCCCATTGTTAAATTAATACGGAAAACTCTGCATTAAACCACAGTGTTTATCTACAATAAAATATTAAAATGAATACACTGATTTGTCTTTTTTCACCTTTCTTAACTTCTTTTGACATAATGCTACTCAGTGAATTATTTCTCAAGTAGTTCTGATAGCCTTTCATGATGTATGGGTACACTGGTAATGAACACAGCCTTTTTCCCTTGAGGACATACCCAATGATACCATGATCTCCACAGATATAATGGGGGACATGTATGAACGGGGCTGCACCAGAATTCTGGCGTCTTTTCAGCCCGACATCTCGCGCAGCCCCGTTCGCTATAGGTTTAAATCGCCTGCACTCCAATATCAGGCCCATTACAGAGCGCCTGCGGCACTTTGTAATGCACCTGATTTCGGGGGCATGCGAGAGGTGGGGCGCAATAGAACCGTACAATTCTACACATTTATAGCTTCAGTACAGCAAATTCAGGCGCATACTGCTGGAACAGGTAAACCACTTTCAAAGTGGTTAACCTGAGCAAGAAGTGTCGTTTCTGCACTAGAATGCGCCTGATTTATGACCCGCAGTAGAACAGGTTTATGATTCAGGTGCATTCTACAATATTATAATGCACATAAAAATTGGCATCCAAGCGCCAAAAATCATATGTCACCCAATGAGTCTAATTGCACAGTATACTCAGTCGAGTTACATTACTGTGACCACCAGCTTATATCCAGAGTAAACACCCCGTACAGTATGTACAGCAGGTAGATGGGCTGGGAATGACACAATAAGGTCCTGGTAGGTTGTCACAGGTTTCTAGAGCCATGCTGACTGCATCTCACAATGGCTGGAGGGTGCGTGGGGAATGATCCATAGCGTAAACACAACAATCAAAGGGGTCTCATTGACGCTCAACTGAGTTCAAATCTGATTAATTAGGGAGCCAGGGTAGTACTTGGAAGTCTTGGTCATACTTTTCCAAACAATGTCTTACATGTGACATGTCACATGTTCTATTGTTTTGTTGGAAGAAACGATCCACCCAAAGGAAACAATCAGCAAGTATGTTTGTGATATTCGATCTCTGTGATCTTCAAATATGGATTCATGTCCATTGGTTGAGAGTGCCTTCCACATGGATAAGTAGCCCAAAGAATGACACAAAAATATTTCACAGATCATAACGCTGTCACCACCAACTTGTGTTCTTCTAGCAATGGTTGTATGGTGTTTGTTCTTTGATGTTTTTTGTCTGACATGCCAATGTCTGTCAATTCTTTGAATCAGCAAATGTGTCTCAAACAAAGCATCCTGTTGCCAATAAGCAGAGGTCCAATTTCAACATTAAAGCCTTGTCTTCTGATGTAACTTCATTTGCAGCGGTGCAGTGAAATCAGTCTGCTTCAAAGCCTTATACGTAGTCATATTCACTTAACTATTGTTTTACACACATTTGGTAGCCCCGGGTCCTTTTCGTGGTGAGCTTCTCCATTGTAGAATGTCAGTTCACCCTCACACACCTTTATAACCAACGTTCACCTCTCACATCAATGGCGCGTGGTGCGCCACAGTTTCCACTTCGCTTATTCACAATGGGGCCATTTGTCCACTCCTGATACACTTTCACCACAGCAGCACAGAAACAGTTCACAAACTGTGCAGTTTCAGAACTACCGACATCCTCATCCCTTTTTGCAACTGTGAAAGATCCCATAGACCTCAAGACAAGTTTGTAGACAGCCTATTGCACGCCGTGTATACCCACCAAGTCAGCTCATAACACGTGACTTCTTTTATGAGCTATGTGCTGCCGATATTGAAAGGAGAAAGTGGTCATTATAATGTGAATCGATTTTGTATGATTTCAAACATGGTTGTGATGACATAGATCATGATTATCTGAGGCTACATGGTGTAGTCAGTTCTAGTAGCCTGGTGGCAATTGACATTACATTGTTTACTAGTGTTGTATTAGTGCAATGTTTACAGAGGCTGTCATGATAGCCATGAACATATCACAAAATAGCATCGAAGAGTGAAGAAATCAGGTGATACTTTTTAGAGGCTAGATGAGTATATTTGATGGTACCCTTTCAAGAATACTTGACATCTTTGTCAGATAGGATGCTAAACATGATGACGAAGAAATCTACAGTAGTATTCTGAAAAGCTTACCACCAGATAGCCTCTAAGATGTACTGCCTGATTTATTTACCCTGTAGTTGTTTTCTATGGTTTAGGTGGTACAACACTACACTGTTAACAACATGGTATAGAAAGAATATCAGTTGTTCTTTTAGTAGCATATAGACAGAATATAGTCTGAATACTGATAAGGACTTATGCAAAGAAATTGAATTCACCAATTCTAACCATGTCTTTTTCGGGAAGGTCCTAAAAGGTTTATTCTTTTAATAGCTTTTATCAGAGCATTGTGGAAAACTTTAAAAGGGTTTTCTCGCCATTTTGTTTCACTGTGCCTGCTATTCACAGCCAGCTTCAGGCTCCCACTCCATGTACAGGCTGTGAGTGTATCTACAGCTGTGAATGGCATATCAATCAGCTCTGCTATTCCTCACTGATACTTTTAAAGGGGCAAGTAGGGATTTAAACAACAGGACATAAGGCTACAGAACTTGAAATGGTTAAAGGTTGTTATTAAGGAACATAAACAAGCTCCTGTGTTACTGGTAAGACACAGCAGAGAGTGATGGCAAAAGCCCCACCATTCCGGCCACTGCTGCTAGAGCACAAAGAGCAGAAAGAGGTGGTCAGAAACAAAGGGAAGCTTGTGTTCTACTAGCCCAAATTAGGTCACTGTTGAATCTATGGTGATCTAGATCCCATTAAGAGAACTACATAAAATCATATTACTGTGGCTCTAATACAGACATCAGCATTATTGGCTTATTATATTGGAATGCAAAAAGAGTATATGTTATTTGCGATATGCTCATAGCATGACCCAACCATCCAGCATGGGCTTAGTAAGCGGTTGTCATCCTTGGTGCTGAAAGTTAATGTAATATTTGTAATAAGGAATCATTTAGGCTTTCTTTCTGTATTATTTTTGTAAAATCGGCTTAGTAAACATGAAATTCAAGCCATTTTTAGCTCTTAAATATGCCTTAGACCGAGGATGCATACTGAGAGTTATGCTATAAAAAAAATAAAGGCAAGCAGCGCAATTATATCTCACCTAATCTGTCACAGGTAACAACCACTCATCTGATTCTCAGCAGTCGCAGAACCTGCTGTCACTGGAATAAATATATACGTGCTGCCAGGCTGAGAGCACAGTTATCTCCTGCCAGCATGCTTATAACTTCATTTTGCATATGAAATAGCATACATTAGTCTGAATGCAGAAAACAAGATCCCTTGATGGGAGATTCTAAGGCAAACATACAGTGGGGTAAGGCTAGGTTCACTTCTGCGCTGGAGGTTCCGTTTGCAACCTCTGTCATAGAGGTGAAAACCTGACCCCACTGGATCCGTTTACTGTGGACACCCACAGTGCCTGATGGACCCTATTGATTACAATGACTTCTGTGGTATTTTTCCATCCATTAGTAGGGTCCACGGGGGTGGCGGGTGTCCACAGTGAATGGTTCCTGTGGGGTCAGTTTTCACCTCTGTGATGGAGGTTCTGAACAGAACCTCCAATGCAGAAGTAAACCAGGCTTGATAAATATATTGAAGGTGAACTAATATTAATCAAACAACTTATCAAATAAGGTTACTAGCTACAAATGAGATCACTTAAATCTTGCTGAACATACAACATAATAATTAGTCAATTTTTAGGATGGCCAAAAATAGTCTAAAAGAAGAGAATGGCTGTAGTCTCCATATTCCATCAGGTTGTTTGATTAACTTCTTTGTACTAAAGGTTGTTCCTTCATTGTCTGCATTTGTTTTTATACCTTAACAAAGGTTTTACAGTGCTAAGTCATTTGTAATGGGCATCCCAATATTGCTATATACATACAAGTGAAATTTTCAGCTAGCATCTAGCATCCTCGTCTTTATTTTTCAGGTCCTGTTTATGGCTTAAAGGGGTTTTCCTATCTGACTCTTTCACAGAAGCTGCTCTTCTCCCCAAGGCTTCAGGTTCCCACTTCCTGTGAAAGCTGTAGGTGGTTCTACAGTATTGACTGACACTTCAGCTCTGCTAGCTCCTATTCCTAGCTGTGCCTATTAGACAGACATTGGTGAAAAAAGGGTTTTGAAAAAATTGCACTGTTCAAGCAGGATACCTGGCTATAAATATGAACTTGCAGAGTTGTATTTGTCATAAGATGAAGCTTCTAGTAAAAAAGAAAAAATTACATGCTGCCAAGAAAGACAGCTATGAGCCCTGCAAAACTGACAGGATGGCTTCTTCTTGGTAACTCTAAGGCCATGTTCACACGGCTTATTTCGGTGCGGATTGGCGCCGTACTCCGCGCCGGATTTGCGCTGCAGTACGGCGCCAATCCGTCGGAGTAATTACGGTAATCCACTGCTCTCATAGAGAACAGTGGATTCCGTCACTCCTCCCTGCTCGGCAAATCCGCCGGGCGGGGAGAAAGTGACATGCACATTATTTACGGCGCGGACGCGCCGTAGATAATGCATTGTCTATGGGGCCGGCGGGCTGCTCCCCCGTCGCGCTCCCGCCCGCGTCCCGCCCCTTATTCACGCCAGAATTGCGAGCGCAATCCGGCTCGCAAATCCGGCGTGAATAAGCCGTGTGAACGGGGCCTAAGGGTTAAAGCTTTTCTCAGTAGAAGGATAATAACAGAGTGATAAGCAAACTATGTCCTGCTTATAAGACACAGCAGGAAGTGTCATCACTATCTCGGCCAAGGCTCTAGAGCAGAGAGAGGTAGTCAGCAACCTATGTAAGCTAATATAAATGAGCAGGAGATAAGAACTGCTCTAACTCTGAAATTAGGCAAATTCAGAACAGCAGTGTATTTGGTAATAGTCTTTATTTACCTTTGTTTACATGTTTAAAGCTAATTACACTATGAAAAGGGTTGTGCAGGACATCTAAGTTGTTTTTACAAGCAGTGCTGCTCTTCTGCATGGGTGTGTATGGCAGCTCAGCCTTAGGCTATGTCTACACTGCATCGGACAAAAAACGGCCTGAAAGTGGCTGTTTTTTTTTATGCAGGACCTCGGTTTTTGTCGCGTTTTGTGCAAAAACCTCAGCTGCTTCTCGTATTTTTGACATCGCCCATACAATTGTATTGTATGGGAAGACGCCAAGAAAACGAAAAGCACCACCGTATTATACAACATGTTGTATAATACACCGTAGCCAGAAGACGAGCGAAGAAAAGATGAGCTGACGAGACAACAGCTCGTCTTTTCTATTGTCATCTATGGGGCCGCAAGAACGATCATAATTTTGGCACTTTTAAAAAAACTAAAAGCGCTGAAAATACGATTGTAAAGCTGTGCAGTATAGACACAGCCTTATTCACATGGATTTTGCATAAACTACAATACCAGTCTCAATCCCTAGACAAATTTGGGACTACGTGTGAGAAGAAAAAAATGTGTTCCTCTTTTCTTTCCTGGCCCAATTCAGGTTAAAAAACTGTTTTTATTTGATAAGCTAATATAAGCTTTAACTGATCAGAAGCAATTTCATCACACATGGAGATTTTAAACATAATGGAAAATTTTAATCTGATCTTCACGTTGAAGAAAATCCAACTCTTGCTTTGCTACTGGCAACAAATAGGAGACCCTTTCATACCGAAGCACCATTAGGTTTCCAAGGTTACGTACAGTCATGTGAAAACAACCATATTCTCCTCTAGTACCATTGTGTCATACAAGATAGCAAACCAAATCCAGCTATTTTCACAGATTTACATGGAAATCATAAGAAAATCCTTTGTGTACCTCCATAAACAATCAGAGGTATGCTACGATAGATTAAGGGCCACGTATGAAAACTGTCTAGGTCTAAATTCACTTTGTTGCCCATAGCAACCAATCAGAGAGACCCTCTAATTTTTCCAGAGCCCTATATGAAATGAAAAGGGTGCTGTGATTGGTAGCCATGGGCAACAAAGTTAATTTTAGTCATAGACAGTTTTCATACATATGGACCTAAGGGCAACATGTATGAAAGTGTTTAGGTCTAAAATTCACTCTCTTGCCCATAGGTTACTATGGGCAAAAAAGTGAGTTTTAGACCTAAACAGGTTCATACATGTGACCCTAAGAGTTTATGGTTTTCAGCACAAAGAAGAGCTTGAGCAAACAGGTACATAGGCTAATTTGGAGCAGAATAACATTTAACATAAAACAGATAACTTGCACGGAAAAAAACCTCAATGAGGATATTTTACATCCCTGGTAATCCAGGCAATTATTCAGGCCTGTAGCTGACAACCACTTCTTAGAGCCAAAACTAATTCTGAGTGTAGTTGAATTCATGTTTCAAATCATGCAAAGTATAGTATGAAATAGAAGGAAACAATGGACATTGTAGAAATTAGCTGTATAAACTATCAGAAAGGGTTCATGATTAGCACTATGACCACCGCTTATTGAAATCAATAGACGTCCAGAACAATAGGTATTCTGACCTAATATGGTATTTTAAAAAATCACCACTGTAATCTCCATACAATACTTATATGTCTGGGAGGTGCAGGTCCTCCCTTTGAGACCCAAAGCTATTTTCAGATTGGGAAACCCTTGACCCAATCACACCCCACCCCTCCTCCCCAAGCTGACTAGTAGGGCAATTGTTGTATCCAAGTGGAGAATGTTGTATGCAGCTTCTTCTATATAAATTACACAAATAGCTAACTATAGACATGAATAGAGACAACCACCTCTCCATTTGTTCTTCTGCTGATATGTTTATGGGAATATTCCTTCAATATTAACTATGACTGGAATTGCTCAACTGAAATATCCAGACAAATTTAGCAAAGCTCTTGTGTGTACCAGCATGAGTCTGTCTGAAATGACCTTCTCTGCTTGCATTCTCTATATCTTGATGTAAAATTTCAATATTTTGGGAAATGTTACCTAAAGATGTTTTATTCTAACAGGGCATATACTTTATGCATGTGTTATGACAGAACAATGGGTAATGAGAGTATTTTAGGCCTGAATCCACTTTTTTATATCTCCTAAATGCATGGGAAATAGTAGAGAATTTTGTATTTTCATGAGGTCACCACATCTATTGTACAAAATAGCATTGACTGTATTTGTTTTTTTCCCAAAAGTTACATTAATGGCTTTTCTTTAGAAAATGCTATCAATATGTGATTGGTAATGTCCGAACCCCAGGATCCCTAACAATGAGCAGAATTAGTAGGCAGAGATAGTACTATCGGCCAATTTCTCGAACAGGACTGAGCATGGTTAAGCTGTAGTAAAAGGCACAGTCGCACATGTATAGATGTCACTGTATTGGGACTGTGCTTGAAGGGGATGTATCGCTTCATCAGTTTGTATGTTTCAATGTAATCTCAGTTACTCAGCTCTTCAAATCCAGGGACGTTTCATCCCCTCCCACCTGGGTGTTTCTTAACTGAAGGGAGATGACATCATCCCCCTCTTCACTGTTTGTGCTCGCTCCCGAGTCATTGTGCTCCCCACCCCCCCTCTTTGTCTGAGTCCACATGTCACTGTGTTGTTCCTCTCCCTATGCAGTCTTATTTTGTAAGAGCTGTTTACATTCCACAGGCCTGCATTCAGTCTAGACAGTCTTCTATGAACTCAGAGCACTGATCTCTTCTCCTCTCACAGCTGGAGGTTTGTTACAGTTGAATCCAGTCTTCTATGAACTCATACAGAGCACAGATCCGTCTCCCTTCTATGTTTACATGCAGCAGCATTAGGCACCGAGGCACAATTCTGCTGTTTTCTGATTGTAGAAGCAGCTGCAGTGTTACTGTGGAGCTGCTGGCTGGGCAGAGTGAAATTGTTGCCGGCCCCTTATTCTGAGTGAGAGAGGCAGGAATGCGCGCTCCTGTGAATATGACCGGGGGCCAGACAGAATGTAATTAGTTGAGACATCAGCCAATAAAATGAAAGGTGGTGGAATCCGACCGGCACTGGGGAACAGTAATTACAGAAAATGAAAAGAAGGCAGACTGTGAAACAAGACAGCTTTGCTAATGACATCCAATTGCAAAGTTGCTTGTTTTCACTGTCCCCTTATTCAGAAGACCATTTATTGAAATGATACAACCCCTTTAAGAGCCACATCACTTCAGCAAGAGCCACTACACTATTATATTGCTCTTTTTGGGTATTCAAGAGTGGGAACCCTACCAGTCATACATTAACAGCTTTACTTAATAGTAAGCAATTAATATTAGATCCTGGAAAACCTATTCAAGTGCCTTTAGTGGTAAAAACCTTACAGACATTCTCAGATTTCTCCTCTTGGGTTTTGATTTGGCTATTTAGTCCAGGTGTCCCAGCTTTTGATTAATGGTTTCTAGAATGCAATTCATGTTCTGCCATTTTAAATACATATTGCCATGTTTTACTGTTATAATACATAATATTAGATTTCCAAACCTCTCTAGACTGCCATTGCTATGACCTGGTAACACATAATGACTCATTGTTGGTGTTTTAGAGAGTTTTTAGTTAGATAGGTACATAAAGACTGATTCAGGCTGTACATGAGGTTTTTATATTGTTTGTCATATATTTACATGTCTTATTGCTCTTTTTGCTCTTGAGTACAGGTTATGTTATTAACATTTAGAAATGTAGTGTGTTGTTATACTTTATATTGTGTTCTGTTAATAACCTGGATGTTTTGTTTTAAAAAAAAATACATGTCCAGATTTTCTTAAGAAAATAAACCTAGCCCAAATGTGTAATATAATCTATGCATGAAGAAGTTTGCGGATATCTTTTCTGAAATACAAAGGGTTAAAAGAAAAAACACTGCTTT
Organism: Phyllomedusa bahiana; assembly: GCA_025379985.1. Classification (NCBI taxonomy): domain Eukaryota; kingdom Metazoa; phylum Chordata; class Amphibia; order Anura; family Hylidae; genus Phyllomedusa; species Phyllomedusa bahiana. The sequence continues at coordinate 71,403 of JAODAL010014011.1, forward strand.
CTAGGATATTTTTAAAATGCTTTGACTTTTCTGGTATTCTTTATATTTCTGGTGTATTTTTTATAGTTAATATACTATAAACAATTATTCTACTTGACAGTTTGTCACTGTAATAACGCATTGCATTAAGGGAGACATGCACGATCGGGTTTTTCACCTTTTTATGGCGTAAAATGTGCCTAAGTGAGCCGGCTACGATGTCTAATGCGCCTAATGAATGTGTTAATCGCATTGTTTGTAAAACTCAACACTTTCTAATGCGCCTAACATCGGGGGTGTTTTGGGGGCGTTCTGGGGGCGTGTCGTACCACACTCGTAATATTAGACTCATATATGAATGTGTTTCGGCAAAACTAGGCACATTAGTGCTCGGACAGGCAGACCTAATTCAATGTGATCTACCTGAGCCTGAGGAGTCAAAGTGGAGCTAGATTTGCTGTTAGGGAAAAAAATGTACAATATTTCTCAACTTACACCAGTACAATAATAAAAAGTTATTTATTGTAATTATCAAACTATATAAAATGAAATTATTTAAATGTAATAAAAATGTTATCATATAAAATTAATATAAAAATATATAATATCCCAAAAATATAAAAATATCTCTTGTAAAATGTATTTAAATTTAATAGAATCTAAAACTTTTTACATTAAACAACCCACTGATGATGTTGTTCAGATATTTTAATTTTTACTACATTAAATTTGAAATTTATTTTTTCTGCTCTCACCCTTTATTCTACATACAGCAAGAGCCGACACAGCACAGGTATTGCTGGGACCTGTGGTGCACCAAGCAAGATCAGTACCATAGTTTCTATTCAATGATATGCTATTCTAAAAAGGGAATCTCACAAGAGAACAGAGAGTGACTTCTGATCACTATATTTACTATTTTGCCATAGGCAAACTTAAACTCTATCAGTTCTCTATCTATAAAACACTAAAACGTAACTTTTATTATGTATAACTCTTAATAAAACACAGGACAAATAAGGCTCCCTTTTGACACCCTCTGCAGTGGGTGGCACTTGAAGACAGAGGTGAGAAATCACAATTTAAAACGTCATGTCTGACCTCCCCGACATGTTTCACCAGCTAACCTGGCTTCATCAGGGGTTAGAGGTCCGGTCCCCGCTGCAGAGGGTGTCCTATGTCCATTAGATTAGGGACGATTGCCCAAGTAGGAGGCTTTGGATCCCTCACAGGAGTTAATAAATTGCTGTATATATAAGGCTTTCCTGTTGGTAAGTGGGGATCCACCAGACTTGATAATGGAAAAGGAGCTATCCCTTCTTTCAGAAGTAGACAGGGTTAAATGGTTAGAAATCAGGTTTTTAAATAGTGTGTATAGAGGTTAAGAGTTATACATTATAAAAGTTACGTTTTAGTGTTTTATAGATAGAGAACTGATAGAGTTTAAGTTTGCCTATGGCAAAATAGTATTTATACATGTTTGGCATATTACTAATGCGCCTAGGGTACATAATGCGCCAAACACACAGGCAAATGAACTTTAGACTCCATTTATGATCACACAAAAAACACTTTCATGAATTCAGGCGCATTATACACTGAAGCCGAGACGCGATAATTCACTTCAAAGCTCATTCCTTTATTCATGTCTCCCTAAGGGCGACATATTTTATATCAATTTATATGATCATATTTTTCATTAAATTTAAATAATTAAATTGTATATAGTTTGATCATTATCATAATTTACTTTTTATTATTGTACTGGTATAAGTTAAGAAATATTGGACATTTTTGCCCCTTACCGCAGATCTATCTCCACTGCAACTCCTCAGGCTCAGGCAGACCACATTGAGATAGGTCTGCCTGTCGGAGCAGTAATGCCCTTAGTTTTGCCGAACCACATTCATATATGTGTCTAATATTACGAGTGTGGTGCGGCACGCCCCCAGAACGCTCCCTGAACACCCTTTCATGTTAGGCGCATTAGAAAGTGTTGAGTCTTATGAACAACGCGCATAACACATTCATTAGGTGCTTTAGACTTTGTAGACTGCTCAGTTAGGTGCATTGTACTCCAAAAAAAGGGTAAACAACACTTTCATACTTGTCGCCCTAAGGGCGCGTTTACACGGCACAGGACAAATACCAGCAGGTTTGCCGGCCGGTATTTGTCCGGTTTTGCGGCCGTCCCCACGGCCGCGGGGGGGACGGTTTTTCTCCGCGAATGAGCGGAGAACAGCCCTCCCCCTCCCATTGAGAAGCACATCTTCTGTCGGGAAACTGGATGTGAAAAATTGTGCTTCTACAATGTTTTGCCGCTGGAAACCGCCGGGCAAAACCGTCCGACGGCCCAAAACCTGTGCAGTGGGGACTGCTGCACAGTTTTTGCATAAGCACAATTGTGCTCAATTTTCGCCGGGTTTTTCAGGCGGTCTAAAAAACTGCAAACCGGCTGAAAAACCGTCCGAAAACCCTTGCCGTGGGGACATGCCCTAAGTGTTCACAGCCTGTTTTTTAATTCAGAGCTGAATTCACAATTCAGCACGTTTCAGAGTTGAAATCCTTGCTGGCTACATCTCTGTACAGTTCAAAAATGCAACTCCAGTTAGTTGAAGACTTTCCGTCACACTTATTTGTTTCACTGTTGCAAAATATTTTTATATTTCAAGGAGTGCAGTCACCAATTCTTACAATAGCTTAAACATAACTTTTACATGCCCTATGAATGGGTCATTCCTTCATGTCCATACGTTGCGTTTTGCTGCATATGCGTAGTTATTCAGGTAACTCTTGTAATCCTTGTTTCACATTAACATGGATCACAGCATGTCCTCTCTCAGAGTTGCAAGAATTGGCTGCAACATTTCAGGGAACGCCCCCTTTGTCAAGCACATCTGAGATTCCTGATGCCTTTCTTAAATTGGAATAGTCATCACCCAATATGCAAATGCTATATCAATCGTAGCATCCTAAAAGACATTAAAAACATTTCTTTATTATATACAATTCAACCTATATAGTGGTACACCATGTCTATCCTGGACATTCACTGATTATTACTCCTAATTATTTATACTTTCCCTTTATTGGCCTTAGCTTTCTTTCTCAAGATGAAACCCGTCTTATCCAAACAACAAAACTACGCTGAAGCATGCGACTGTGCCTAAACAAAACTTGGGACTTAGGCCGTGTTCACACGGCTTATTTCGGCGTGGATTGGCACCATACTCCGCGCCGGATGAGCGCTGCAGTCCGGCGCCAATCCGTCGCAGTGATTACAGTAATCCACTGCTCTCATAGAGAACAGTGGATTCCGTCGCTCCTACCCATTCGGTGAATCCGCCGGGCGGGGAGAAAGTGTTATGCACATTATTTACGGCGCGGACGCGCCGTAGATAATGCATTGTCTATGGGGCCGGCGGGCTGCTCCCATGCCGCGCTTCCGCCCCGCCCGAGTACCGCCCCTCATTCACGCCGGAATTGCAAGCGCAATCCGGCTCGCAAATCCGGCGTGAATAAGCCGTGTGAACAGGGCCTTAGGGCGACATATATGAAATTTGGCGTTTAGATGGCAATTTTTATGCACATATAAATAGTGTAGAATGCATCTGATTTATGAACCCGCTCTACTGGGGGTCATAAATCAGACGCATTCTAGCACTAAAACGACAATTCTGGTGCAAATAAATCACTTTGAAAGTAATCTACCTGTTCCAGCTGTAATGCGCCTAGAATTGCCGTACTAAGGCTATAAATCTATAGCTTTGTACGGTTCTAATGCACCCCGCCTCCCGCATGCCACTCAAAATCAGGTGCATTACAAAGTGCCGCGGGCGCTCTGTAATGTGCCTGATACTGGTGTACAGGTGATGTAAAACTGTAGCGAACAGGCTGCGCTAGATATCGGGCTGAAAAACGCCAGACTTCTGCCGCAGCCCCATTCATACATCATACATAGTCTTCAGAAAAGCTCTTAATCAGCACACAAGACAAGGATTGCAGACGGACAAAGATTACAAGCGTTACCTAAAGAAGGACGCATATGCAGCAGGGGCGTAACTAGATAAGCCAGGGCCCCATAGCAAACTTTTGGATGGGGCCCCCCCCCCCTCCCTGACCACGACCATGTACCAGGACATGCTGTTAGATAATGTAGATAATACAAGGGGCAAATACCTCACCATACATCTCACCATCATACTGCTACCAAACAAATCCCACAATACTAAGACCAACATTACCAATAACGCTATTACATAAGGACCTGATTATACCGCCAGAACACGACCACAAATTACCACCACATAGTGACTGAATAATAACCCTACACTATTACTGATCAGTACACAAAGACCAATACTGTCTAATAATAATAATATATAATAATATAGTGACCATATAGTGGTATATACCAGTGTACACAGGCTCTGCAGACTGTATATAACCACCATACAGTGACCATATAGTGGTAGACACCAGTGTACACAGGCTCTGCAGACTGTATATTACCCCCATACAGTGACCATATAGTGGTAGACAGCAGTGTACACAGGCTCTGCAGACTGTATATTACCTCCATACAGTGACCATATAGTGGTAGATAGCAGTGTACACAGCCTGTGCAGACATATAAGTGATTACAGTGCAGTTACATCTTGTGACTCACAGGTGACGTTTCTCTGACCAGTCGTTGACTTTCTCTTTTGTTCTGCATCCGGTCCAGTCCGCCATCTTGATGACATCTCCCGACCACTTGTCCCTGCAGATTTAGACACAAATATCTTAGAATCCTGACTTTTCAGCACCTGCCCCCTGGCTATATGGGGTCCATTTAGGCAGGCAGGGCTTGATAGGATATATGGGGCCCCAATAGGCAAGGTTTTAGGTAGCCAATAGAGTGCCCATATAGGCAGGCAGGGTTTAGGTAGCTATAGGGAGCCATACAGGTAGACAGGGGTTAGGTGGGCTATAGGGGCCATATAGGTAGGGTTTAGGTAGCTAAAGGGGCCCCATATAAGTAGACAGGCAGGCTTGTGGGGGTATACAGGCAGGCTTGTGGGGGTATACGGCAGGCATATGGGGGCTGTACAGGCAGGCATATGGGGGCTGTATAGGCAGGCAGGCATATAGGGGGCTGTATAGGCAGGCAGGCATATAGGGGGCTGTATAGGCAGGCAGGCATATAGGGGGCTGTATAGGCAGGCAGGCATATAGGGGGCTGTATAGGCAGGCAGGCATATGGGGGCTATAGGCAGGCATATGGGGGGTATAGGCAGGCATATGGGGGCTATAGGCAGGCATATGGGGGCTATAGGCAGGCATATGGGGGGTATAGGCAGGCATATGGGGGGTATAGGCAGGCATATGGGGGCTATAGGCAGGCATATGGGGTATAGGCAGGCATAGGGGGGGGTATAGGCAGGCATATGGGGGCTATAGGCAGGCATATGGGGGTATAGGCAGGCATATGGGGGGTATAGGCAGGCATATGGGGGTATAGGCAGGCATATGGGGGGTATAGGCAGGCATATGAGGGGGTATAGGCAGGCATATGGGGGGTATAGGAAGGCATATGGGGGGTATAGGCAGGCATATGAGGGGTTATAGGCAGGCATATGGGGGTATAGGCAGGCATATGGGGGTATAGGCAGGTATATGGGGGTATAGCAGGCATGTTGGGGTATAGGCAGGCATATGGGGGTATAGGCAGGCATATGGGGGTATAGGCAGGCATATGGGGGTATAGGCAGGCATATGGGGGCTATAGGCAGGCATATGGGGGCTATAGGCAGGCATATGGGGGCAGGTAAAATAAGAAACAACTTACTCACCTCGGTCCACGTTCCCCCGATGCTCCGCTCTGCTGCTCTCCCTGCAGGCTCTGCGCTCAGCGCGGGCGGCGCGGTGATGTGACGTCACCGCGCGCGCCCACGTGACCACAGAGCGCCGGCAGGGGGAAGTAACAGAGCGGAGCGATCGGCGCTCCGTCCTGCTATCTCCATGGAAGCGCTGCCTCTGAACGCTCGGGCCGGGGGGCCCGGGCGTTCAGAGGGAGTATGCGCCGGGCCCCGCAGCTCCCCGCCCGCTGCAGTGAACTGTTAAGTTCACTGCCGGCGGGCCCAGGAGCGGCATTACCGGGGTAGCGGACGCGGTAGCAGCTGCCCCGGGGCCCCCCTAAGCGCAGGGGCCCCGTAGCAACTGCTACCCCTGCTACCCCGGTAGTTACGCCCCTGATATGCAGCAAAACACAAGTTATGAAGGAGAGATCCATTCACAGGTCATGTAAAAGCTATGTTTACACTATTGTCATAATTTGGGATTGCACTTTTTGAAACATAACAATATTTTGCCATTGTGAAACAAATAAGTGTGATGGAAAGTCTTTATTCAGCTAACTGGAGTTGCATTTTTGGAGTTTACTAGTGGGGTGGGAACTCTACTCCGGTTACATAAACCTGTGACTAAAAGTGGGACAATAAGGAAAATAAGTAAATCTCTCTACAGAACTTAGTCTGTTAATTTGAATTATTTACAGCAGGTCCTGTGCAGGAATAGGATTTTGGAAAATGTCTCATTGTATTATGGAAGATTAGCTCAGTTATTAGGGGTGTGCCTGACAAGACAACCGTCTTGTGACTATCAGCAAAATTGAAAATTTAGCACTAGGCTGAATTATAGGCTGTAACTCAGAATTAGTTCTAGATAGGTAATGCAGTGTGTTTATGACAATACTCAATATTTCATGTAGATATCTTCTATACACAAATTATAAAGTGTCAGCTAAATAAATAATTGTATTCTCTAGGAAAAATAATTTAGGAGTATTCCTTCTCGGGACTCAGAACTGACTATGTTTTGCAGTGCCACAATTATGCCTCCTGGAAAAATACTATTAGACGTTTGTTAACAATTTTATTATAAAGCATCACATAATGCATGTGGTGTACATCAAACCCAATTCATTTCTTCATTACCAATCCTGTTGACTTGCTCCCATACATCATTTACTATTACACTCCTACAGTCCCTGGAAAGCATTACCATGAACCACTATCATTTAAAAGGACTAAATGTATACTTATTTGGTCTGAATAATAATATTACATTTTAGATGCATTCAAAAGTGACAATGAGCATTGATAGCGAAATCACACACATTGTAGACACTTTATACATAGATTGTACTTTGATGAAGGATTGTTTACTGATTTCTCTATCTTTTTTTATACTCTTGTTTTGTTAAGTTTCAGATTGTGTTTTGTGATCCAGATGATTTGAAAATATCACATAATAAAATTCTATGAGAAATCATATTTTTTTTACGTTTTGATGTGTTTATTACCTTTTCACAACAATGAAAGAGCTGTATTCACATCACAGGCTGCTGTAGAAACATTTGTATGTTTTTAAAGTTAGATACTAAAATCTGATATAGCAGTTCTTCCCTTTCATAAACATGGAGGAGTGCATCGAGCTGAAATATTCTGTGCTGCAGAAACATTCTGTCATTCATTAGTTTATATATTAAACTTTTTTTATGGGCTCATCTCATCAATGCAAACTATACACAATGGTAAATCGCGTGTGTGAAGTAGTTATATATACTGCTGCATTCTAGCTTCTTAGAGGCAATTTTTAAAGCCAAAACCAGGAATGGATCATCATTGGAGGACAAATATTAAGAAAAGACTTTTCCCTGTTTCAAATCCATTCTTGGTTTCGGTTTCAAAAACTTCATCTTAAAAGCTGAACAATTGAACACAGCCTTAGATGTACACAGCAAATTACTAAAACTAGAACAGGTGTCATTCTTGCCGTAGTTCCTTCTTAGATTTGAGAACTGGACACAGTTGGAGTTTCTACAGATCCGTGTATGATAAAAAAAAAAAGATCTTGCTAATGACCATTTTTGCTTTACTTGATTTGATACTCCTTTATACTCAAGGGGCGACATGTATGATTTTTGGCGCCCAGGCGCTAATTTTATTGCACGCATTAATAGTGTAGAATGCGCCCAAATCTACGAACCTGTTCTACTGCGGGTCATAGATTTAGTGCTTTCTAAATACAAAGCGACAATTCAGGCTCAGGTAAACCACTTTTAAATTGGTCTACCTGTTCCAGCAGTAGTGACCTTGGTTTTGCTGTACTAAAGTCATAAATGTGTAGAATACTACAGTTGTAGTGCAAGATGCCTCCAGAACACCCCTTGCATCTTAGGCACATTGCAAAGTGCCACGGGCACTTTATAATGTGCCTAATTTTGGAGTGCGCCTGCTCATACATCGAACGCACAGGGCTGCACCAGTTTTTGGTCCGATAGGACAACAGACTACTGGCTCAGCCCCATACATACATGTCACCCCTTGTGTGTTGCTAGCTAATCACTTTCAAACCAATCACTTTCTACTTGACCACCATGTAATCTATTTAATGAGTGAGTTTTCTTTCTAAAAAAAATAAAAGGTTCTTTTTTGCCAATTTAAGTCATGTTTATATATTATATTGAGATGGGACAAAGGGAGTCATGGTTTGGTAATTGTAATCAATTGATACATTAACTATCATAATACCCTATTACATGTTCTGAAGCATACATAGTGTGAATAAAGACTTAATAGAATCATATGTTCATGGATGGAGATACAGTATAAGCCATGTCATCAGCCACTTTGGCTTTCTTGTATACAAGGTGAGCTGTCAGTCACACGTGTTTGAGGGAAACCGGATGCACAGGCTCTCTTTGTGGTCCATGCAGCATTTAACGGGGTTTTGGATTCTATTAAAAATACCTGTCAGCAGGTAATAGTTAAAAAAAACCAAAAAACCCCTCAACTTGAAGCATTGTCTTTGCCAGTGCCTCCAGTGCTCCCTGCCAATAAAGTCACAGTCATTGGTCACATGACACTATAGCCAACTACAGGCCTCGGTAGTCATGTCGGGAGTGGTGTCCCAGAAAAGAAAAGAAAAAGGGAGAGGTGAGTACTTTTTTTTTTTTTTTTTAGCCTATACACCTGCCTGTATATACCTATAGGAGGGCTATATTTACCTACAGGGGGATATATCTACTTACAGGGAATCTATATTTACCTACAGCGGCCTACATCTACCTACAGAGGCTAAATCTACCTGCAGTGGTGTTATATCTACCTTCAGGGGGGCTATATTAACCTTTAGGTATACTATATTTACCTACAGGGGGCTATATTGACCTACAGTGGGGATATATTTACCTACAGGAGGCTATATCTACCTACCTACAGGGGGGGCTATATCTACCTACAGGTGGCATATACCTACCTAAAGGCAGGCTTTATCTACCTACCTACAATGAGGCTATATCTACCTACCTATAGGGGACTATATCTACGTACATGTGGCTTATATACCTATCTACTTACTATTGGCTTGTATACATACCTTTCTGATGGGAGGGTGAGGTATACTTACATTTCTGGCTAGGGGTCTATATCTCTACCTACAGGGGTTATATACTGACCTACATACAGGGGGCTGATATCTACCTAGCTACAGGAACCTATATTCCTTCCTACCTTCAAGGGCTCTATATACCTATACAACTACGTACTAGTGACCTATATTCCTTCTTATGGAAAGGGCCTATATAACTACCTATCTCCTTAATAGCGGACATAGATACCTACCTATTGGGGAATGTATGAATTTACCTATGGGGGGGTCTTTGCTTTACTGTCATTCAACGTTCGATCTTCTTGAATCCATAAACGTAATTTTTCTTTTTGTGAATAGATGTGACCAATATATCTGCTCCTGTAAATACATATCTCCTACCTATGTTGAGCCTTAGTGAGAAAGTTTCCAAGAAATAATTACAGAAAACCAACCTTTGTGTCAGATTTTGGGATTTATTGTTTTAGTATATTAGAAAATAATGTACAATTTCTTGGGTCATATAGAACTTTTCATGAGTTTAAATGATGAGTCTGCCAAAACTAAACATCTTATTTTTCTTTACAAAAAGTTTCAATTGAGGTCTAAACATCATTGCATTTTCATGTCCACAAACCAGAACAAGCCATGGCCGACTGAATTTACCATAGGCTTCAGTAGAGCTGCAGAGGATCTAGATTGTGCTGTATTAAAGGGGTGTTATCGTTTCATTAAATGATCTTCAGAATAAGGGGACAGTGAAAACAAGCAACTTTGCAATTGGATGTCATTAGCAAAGCTGCCTTGTTCTCTCAGTGTCCCTTATCTTGTGTTTTTAAATTTTCACTGAAATCCCAGTGTGGGGGCTTAACCCTCCCCCTTGCATTTCATAGCTGAGGGGGCTCATTTTCAATTTTGTACAGCCCCTGGGCGATTCACAGGGGTGTACAGAATGGAAAACCCGAGTTAAAGGGGCCCCTAGCATTTTTTGTCTCCCCTACCTTTGCAGAAAAAAGACTTTTAGCGATTGTTCAATGAGAAAAATGACAGTTTTTTCCCTTTTGCCTAACTCCCCCTGCATACCCCGGGGATCTGTGCCGTTCTTTGAAAGCTTTTTAAAACATTCCCGCTGTGGGGAGGAGTCAATGCTCAGATTGATTTTTAATGAAACCCCCCTTTGGTTTTTTTACAGCCCTTTTTTAAAAAGACTGATAGGGGAGACCCGTGATATGTGGACTCGAGGGGGGAGGGGGGGGGGGTTTTCAGGACTCAGTGAAGGGGGGGTGATGTTTAAACGCCCCGGGGGGGGAAAGAAAGGCCCCTCATTCCAAAAAATTTTAGAAGCTCAGAGCAGTGGGGAAAGAGCCCAAGTAAGGGAAACGTTTCATTCCCTTTTAAGTCATCTGAAAAACCCGCACCCTTTTTTTAGTGCTAGAGGTTTCCTTTTTTTTTTCAAAATTAAAGGAAAGTATTTTTTCACCAGACATTTCAGTTATCAAAATTTCGGGGTTTTTCAATGATTTAGAAAGTACTTTTTCTTTGTTTTTGTGATACAGTTCTTTTTCCCGGACCTGTGCTTTCCCTTTGGGTTTTTGCTCACAGTCAGACTGATCTTGCAGTCATGTTTCCTTCCCCTTGCTAACATATATTTGAAAGAGGGCATGACTGCAGAATCATGCTATGCAAATTTATTTTGTAGTCTCTAACTATAGAAACACACTGAAGTTTCTTTGGCCAGCAGAGGAACTTGTTAGAGCATACCCATTATGTATACCCAAAACTTTGGGCCCGGGCTGTGGTTTTCACGGCTACAGCCCGTTTAACTCGCCCCTTCCTGGTCAGCTTGTGGAAAGTTTCTCCAAACATGGGTTGGCAATCAGCTTGGTTTTCCTTTGCTTTCTCTTGTTTCAGGGCTTTTTTAATTTTAAAGGGGGTGTTTAACAGTAGGGCAGAAAATGATTAGAACTTAAGGTTTGTTCCTTTGGGTTAATTGTGGGGGGTAATTAAAGCCCCGCAATTACCCCGGTTTTGGGAGCTCGCACCGGGGGTTGGCGAAAGCTTCCCGGGGGGGGCTGGGGGGGGGGGCAGCCCCTCTGCCCCAAAAAACATTTAAATTTTAGCGGCGTGTATTCCCCTTTTGTTAAATTTACATGTCACTTATCTCCCCCTGCCGCGTATTGTGCAAGCGGGGACAGGAGACGTAATCCATAGTTCTCTATGAGAACTGTGGATTACCGTAATGACTGGGGCACATTTCGCACGTATTTGAGCGCAGTACGGCGTGAAATACGGACCAAAATGCGCCCAATCATAGCCTTGTGAACATAGCCTAAGGGATTGTCAGTAACCTAGATGAACAAGCTCCTGTTTTACTGATAATGCACATCAGGGCGTGACCTCACAAGTTCTGACAGGGTAGTTGGAATAGAATCCTTTATAAACAAGCAGCAGAAAAAAATCTCTATTTCTAAAACCAATCAATATTTAAACAGCAATGTATTTAGTAATAGTCTTTATTTACCTTTGCCTACATGTTTAGAGCTAATCATTGTAGTGAAGAAACCCCTTTGAGTTCTTTTAAAGTCTACTTTACAGAGGCATTACCATCATATTGATTAGTTTTGAACATGAGAAGGGAAATAAATTTAGGACATGTATGAAAACTGCCTTGGTCTAAGACTTTCTTTGTTGCCCATAGCAACCAATCATGACTCCCCTTTCATTTTTTCAGAGCACTATATGAAATGATAGAGGAACTGTGATTGGTTGCTATGGGCAACACAGAAAGTCTTAGATCTAGACAGTTTTCATACATGAGACCCATTAATATTATTGCTTTAATTCAGATATGCTTACAGATGGTTTCCAAGGTTCTCTCACTCCCTGCTGTGTCTTATTAGCAGGACAGGATTTTACTGAGAGTAACTTTAAGCTTTCAGAGTTACTTGGAGACCTCATTAGCCTTGTGTCCTGCTGTCAGGTAGGCAGTGACATTGTTACCTTTGTATTTAAATATACAGATAACCGTTCATATTGGCAGCCTGTAAATTAAAACGCCAAACAAGAACAAACATAAGTATCCAACCCAAAATCAAGTTAGATTTCCAAAACAACACAACAACGCCAAAAAGAAAGCAAAAAGAAATCTAAAAGATCAAAATTTTATTATATAAATACACCAATAAATAACACAATTACAAATACAAAGACACCAATATGGATACAACCTCACTTGGAACTGTATATAATCATCAGAAAAAGATCACATGAAATATTCAGTTAAAAATGTGTAAATCACCACTACATGGATCAGACATGATACTAGTACTTCATAATTATGCAAAATAGCAAAAGAATATAGATCATAATACAGAGCAAGATGAGAGGCACTGGCTTAGCCGGGCGGTGAAACGCGCGTTGGGGTCCAGTGCCTCTCATCTTGCTCTGTATTATGATCTATATTCTTTTGCTATTTTGCATAATTATGAAGTACTAGTATCATGTCTGATCCATGTAGTGGTGATTTACACATTTTTATTGAATAGTTCAGCCTGTAAATTAGTATCTTCTTCTCATGACAAATACAGCTCTACTTGCCCACATTTATAGCCAGAGATGCTGCTTGGACAATGTCATTGTTTCTCACAACTCTCTTATCACCAAATGTCCCTGTAACATGCAAAGCTAGGTATAAAAGCTAACAGAGCTGAATGTCAGTCACTGCTGTACAACCGCCCACAGCCTGCACAGTTACTGGGTGTCAAGAGCCGGATCCATGAAAAGAACCAGAATAGAAATATCGTTTAGAGCACAGGTGTCAAACTGCCGGCCCTCCAGCTGATGGGAAACTACAACTCCCATCATGCATTTGTATAATCTATAAACAGTGGGCATGATGGGAGTTGTACTTTCCCAACAGCTGGAGGGCCGGCAGTTTGACACCCCTGCTTTAGAGTAATCATTACACATGCAGGGTTTAATTATTAGTTCTAAGTCCACTCAAAGTAAAGTTATCTTTCTTTTAGGCTCTAAAATGTTAGGTGTATATTTGCATCAGAGCTTTGACCAGGGCCGGACTGGGAATAAAAATCAGCCCGGGCACTAAGCCCCCAGCAGCCCACATACAATATCCGCTTAAAAAAATGTCCCTTGTTCTCGCACCTCGCCACTGTCTAAAATAAACTACACTATAAAGCTGTTTTAAACATGGTGAGTTTTTGGTGCATTTTGTGCAGAAAGGCAGAGCAGTTAATGCTGAAAATTTCTGCAAAAAAAAAAACGCATAAAAAAATGCACCAAAACCGCTCCGTGTGAAAGTCCCCTGCACACAAGCAAGAAAGAAACAGTGGTGCAGAGAAACCCCTCCTCACAGAGTCGGGTTTGTGCACTTGCTTTACAATCCGGGCCCAAGCCCACACTGACACTACATAAGCACCAACATAACCTACAACCCAGCAATCACTTCACCGTAGTCAGGTCACCATACATGAACACAGCATGACTCAACCAGAAGTAACTTACCCTGACAGCAGGGACTCACAGGAGACGTCACCCTGATGGGAGGTTGTTCTCTTCTCCTTTTCTTTCCTTCTGGCCCAACCTCCATGATGCCTTTCTTGTTGTTCCTTTCATTTCTTTCTCCGTCCAGTACGCATGCAATGTCCTCTTCTAGTGGTCACTACTCGTCCTGTAGAATTTACCACAATACATCTTAGACCCTTCCGCTTTTTTCCCTATCAATTCCCCCAAACAGGTAGTTAGACCTAAAAAATTAGAAATTATAAAATGTCATATAATGGGCATGTAAATAGGTAGACCCCCATTAGGCAGGCAGGGCCAGTATGTAGATAGGCAGGGCCAGTATGTAGGCAAGCAGGGCCAGTATATAGGTAGGCAGGGACAGTATGCAGGCAGGCAGGGCCAGTATGCAGGCAGGCAGGGACAGTATACAGGCAGACAGGGCCACTTATAGGCAGACAGGGACAGGACAGGGACAGTATATAGGCAGGCAGGACAGTGTATAGGCAGCCAGGGCAGTGTATAGTTATGCAGGGCTATTATGGGCAGCAAAGGCAGTGTATAGGTAGGCAGTGCTAATATAGGCAGCCAGGGCAGGGTATAGGCACCCGGGGACAGGGCAGGATATAGGCAGCCAGGGCAGGGCATCATATACCCAGGCGGGTTGGGTAGCCGGGGCCCAGTGCATCAGATAGCCAGGCAGGGCATTATATAGCCAGGCAGGGTATAGGTAGCAAGAGCGGGGCATCAGAGAGCCAGGGCAGGGGATAGGTCGCGAGGGCAGGGCATCATATAGCCAAGGCAGAGTATAGGTAGCCAGGGCAGGGTATAGGTAGCCGGGGCAGGGTATCATATAGCCAGGGCAGGGTATAGGTAGCCAGGGCAGGGCATCATATAGCCAGGGCAGGGTACAGGTAGCCAGGGCAGGGAAAAGGTAGCCAGGGCAGGGTATAGGTAGCCAGGGCAGGGCATAGGTAGCGAGGGCAGGGTATAGGTAGCCAGGGCAGGGCCTCATATAGGTAGGGCAGGGTATAGGTAGCCAGGGCAGGGCACATATCAGGCAGGGATAATAGCCAGGGCGGGGCTTTCATATAGGTAGCCAGGGCAGGGTATCATATAGCCAGGACAGGGCATCATATAGGTAGCCAGGGCAGGGTATCATATAGGTAGCCAGGGCAGGGTATTCATATGCCAGGGCAGGGTATCTATAGGTAGTCAGGGCAGGGTATAGTTAGCAGGGCAGGGTATCATATAGCCAGGGCGGGGCGATCATATAGCCAGGGCAGGGCATCATATAGGAAAGCCGGGGCCCAGGGTATCATATGCCAGGGCGGGGGCATCATATACCCAAAGGGCGGGGGCTTTCATATAGGTAGCCAGGGCAGGGCATCATATAGGTGGGCAGGGCATCATATAGGTAGCCAGGGCAGGGTATCATATAGCCAGGGCAGGGCATCATATAGGTAGCCAGGGCAGGGTATCATATAGGTAGCCAGGGCAGGGCATCATATAGGTAGCCAGGGCAGGGTATCATATAGGTAGCCAGGGCAGGGCATCTTATAGCCAGGCAGTGAATCATATAGGTAGCCAGGCGGGGGCATCATATAGCCAGGGCAGGGCATATATAGGTAGCCAGGGCAGGGCATCATATAACAGCCAGGGCAGGGCATCATATGGGTTTAGCCAGGGCAGGGCTCATATAGGTAGTCAGGGCGGGGGCATCATATAGCCGGGGGCAGGGCATCATATAGGTAGTCAGGGCAGGGCATCATATAGCCAGGGCAGGGCAATTATAGGCAGCCAGGGACAGTAAAAAGTTTAAAAAAAATAAAAAAGTAATTACTCACCCGGACACCCGCTGTCCCTCCTCTTCACTCCGGAGCCGGTGGCCGCTCATGCAGAGTGCGGGGCTGCGGAGCAGGGCGCGATGAGTCATTGCATCGTTGGGGCCTCCCCGCGGCCTCCTGGGAGCTGAACAGACGGGATCAGTAGATCCCAGATGTTCAGCCTCGGCTGCTTTCCTGCACCGCGCGGTGCAGGCGGCGGCCGTTGAAAGGCGGGATGGCTGGGTCGGTGACCCGTGCCGTGGCGGGTGTGGCGAGAGGAGGCCTGTCGGCCCCCCTGCCACAGGGTTTCCGGTCACTGAATGCGACCATTGCGGCCCTGTAGTGCGCCACAGGGCCGGCGCCCGGGACTCGGGGCCCGCGGGGGGAACACCGTCCTCCTCGGCGGGCGATCCGAGCCAACCCTGCGGCCCAGACCCCAGCGGCCCGCCGGGCAAATGCCCGGTTTGCCCTATGGTCAGTCCGGGCCTGACTTTGACCCACTGGAAGATCCTCTGGTACTCTTGTGGGCCAGTCTAACCCTAGAGACACATAGGTTTGCATTGAGGCTGTCTAAATAAAACAGTAGGATATTTTAATCAACTTTATTTACAATTTCTTTTTATGTGATATCAGAATAACCAAAAATGTAATTGCAAAGGTAGACATACCGAGTATGAATAGTTTTCATGCCAAATATATGATTAACGCAATGTATTGTACTTTTATTTTTTTTGCATATTTTTACATTATGAGGGGGGGGGAATTACAGAACCTGAGACATAAACCTGTCGGAAAAAAGTTACACTTTGAAATCTAAACTAATTCATCTCTCTGTGGAAGATGAAATGACTCTTCCATCATCCGTGTTGTTACAATCACAGCAGCAATAAAACATGAAAGCAGAATTGACATTTCTTTTTCACTGTCCCAGTCATGACACCTCATCTGTTTCTGCAACCTCTAATTTTCCCATCAAACCATATTGATTTGAAGCAGAATAGGATGACAGAAAAAAGAGCTGATGACAGTGGACCCTGCTCACATCTCTGCTTATATAATATCTGTGTTTATTGTTATACTGTTTAATTTCTTTATGGAATATTTCAATGTTTTTGCTATTTTTTTTAATGTTACCACTTTCAGAGTGAAAAAAGTCACATTGTTTTGACAAATCTTTTTTAGGACAATCATGTTCTTTGATTACTTAATCTGCAAATTATTTACCATATGTAGAATGGACTTTAGTGGGTTAAAGTGACTTTTGCACAATTAACATTTATCACCTATCCAAGAATCAGTGAAACGCGTTTAATAATTAAAAGCACCACTACTGGGACCCCAACTGATTACTGGAACAAGGGTCTGTATCCTTCTATTTCTCACTGTGGTTGTTTGAATGGCGTAGAGTCAAGCATTCACCCTGCTGCTCCATTAAATGTTGATAAAACTAGCTGATAGTAACACAAGGTAGTCTAAGTAGGGTAAGTATACTAAGCAAATACCAAATGGGCACAATATTAATCCCAGTTAACTCCTTACTGACCTATGACCTATGAGAACATCATTATGCTGGTAAGGAAGTATGGAGCAGGCTGAATTGCTGAACCTTATCCATAGGCGCAGGGTGCCAGCTGGTATTTGCAGCTCATAATAGCAGGGATTGGAGCTAGCACCAATCCCTGCTGTTTAACTCTGCTGTTTATTGATGCTGCATCAGTTCTTCCTCCCTCATTTGAGTGGCTGCCATGGCAGCTGGAAGCCTAATGATGATTCCCAAAGCCACCGTGTTTGTGCCCCAGGCAGGAAGTAACAGAACTTTCCCTTTGGGAAACCCTTGTAAAAAAAAAAAAAATATT